>JAVSCE010004118.1:0-11217 GCA_032199065.1 Smutsia gigantea | reverse complement strand
AACAATAATCCAGTTTCATTCTCCTGCATGCAGCTGTCCAGTTTTACCAACACCAGCTGCTGAAGAGGCTATTTCTCCATTTCATGTCCATGGCTCCTTTATCACATATTAATTGACCATATATGGTTGGGCTTATATCAGGGCTCTCTAGTCTGTTCCATTGGTCTATGGGCTTGTCCTTGTGCCAGTACCAAATTGTTTTGATTACTGTGACTTTGTAGTAGAGCTTGAAGTTGGGGAGCATAATCCCCCCAGCTTCAGTCTTCCTTCTCAGGATTGCTTTGGCTATATGGGGTCTTTGTGGTTCCATATGAATTTTAGAACAATTTTCTCTAGTTCGTTGAAGAATGCTGTTGGTATTTTGATAGGAATTGCATTGAATCTGTAGATTGCTTTAGGCAGAATGGCCATTTTGACAATATTAATTCTTCCTATCCATGAGCATGGGATGTGTTTCCATTTATTGGTATCTTCTTTAATTTCTCTCCTGAGTGTCTTGTAGTTTTCAGAGTATAGGTCTTTCACTTCCTTGGTTAGGTTTATTCCTAGGTATTTTATTCTTTTGGATGCAATTGTGAATGGAATTGTTTTTCTGATTTCTCTTTCTGTTAGTTCATCGTTAGTGTATAGGAAAGCAACAGATTTCTGTGTGTTAATTTTGTATCCTGCAACTTGCTGAATTCAGATATTAGTTCTAGTAGTTTTGGAGTGGAGTCTTTAGGGTTTTTTATGTACAATATCATGTCATCTGCAAATAGTGACAATTTGACTTCTTCTTTACCGATCTGGATGCCTTGTATGTCTTTGTTTTGTCTGATTGCTGTGGCTAGGACCTCCAGTACTATGTTGAATAACAGTGGAGAGAGTGGGCATCCCTGTCTTGTTCCCGATCTTAGATGAAAAGCTTTCAGCTTCTTGCTGTTAAGTATGATGTTAGCTGTCAGTTTGTCATATATGGCCTTTATGATGTTGAGGTACTTGCCTTCTATACCCATTTTGTTGAGAGTTTTAATCATGAATGGATGCTGAATTTTGTCAAATGCTTTTTCAGCATCTATGGAGATGATCATGTGGTTTTTGTCCTTCTTTTTGTTGATGTGGTGGATGATGTGATGGACGATCCTTTTGATGCATTTTTGAATTCGGTTTGCTAATGTATTGTTGAGTATTTTTGCATCTATGTTCATCAGGGATGTTGGCCTGTAATTTTCTTTGTTTGTGGTGTCTTTGCCTGGTTTTGGTATTAGTTGCTGGCTTCAGAATGATTTTGGAAGTATTCCCTCTTCTTCTACTCTTTGGAAAACTTTAAGGAGGATGGGTATTAGGTCTTCACTAAATGTTTGATTAAATTCAGTGGTGAAGCCATCTGGTCCAGGGATTTTGTTCTTAGGTAGGTTTTTGATTACCAGTTCAATTTTGTTGCTGCTAATTGGCCTGTTCAGATTTTCTGTTTCTTCCTGGGTCAGCCTTGGAAGGTTGTATTTTTCTAGAGAGTTGTCCATTTCTTCTAGGTTATCCAGTTTGTTAGCATATAATTTTTCAGAGTGTTCTCTCATAATTCTTTGTATTTCTATGGTGTCCATATTGATTTTTCCTTTCTCATTTCTGATTCTGTTTATGTGACTAGACTCTCTTTTTTTGTTGATTAGTCTGTCTAGGGGTTTATCTATTTTGTTTATTTTCTCAAGAACCAGCTCTTGCTCTCATTGATTCTTTCTATTGTTTTATTCTTCTCAATTTTATTTATTTCTGCTCTAATCTTTATTAAGTCCTTCCTTCTACTGACTTTGGGCATTTGTTCTTCTTTTCCTAGTTTCTTTAATTGTGAGTTTAGACTGCCCATATGGGATTGTTCTTCTTTCCTGAGGTAGGCCTATATTGCAATATACTTTCCTCTTAGCTTGGCCTTCGCTGTGTCCCACAGATTTTGCGGTTTGAATTATTGTTGTCATTTGTCTCCATATATTGCTAGATCTCTGTTTTTATTTGGTCATTGATCCATTGATTAATTAGGAGCATGTTATTAAGTGGCCATATATTTGTGGGCTTTTTCATTTTCTTTGTTTAATTTATTTCTAGTTTCATACGTTTGTGGTCTGAGAAACTGATTGGTACAATTTCAATCTTTTTTAATTTACAGAGGCTCTTTTTGTGGCCTAGTATATGATCTATTCTTGAAAATGTTCCATGTGCCCTTGAGAAGAATGTGTATCCTGCTGCTTTTGGGTGTAGAGTTCTGTAGATGTCTGTTAGGTCCATCTGTTCTATTGTGTTGTTCAGTGCCTCTGTCTCCTTACTTATTTTCTGTCTGGTTGATCTGTCCTTCAGAGTGAATGGAGTGTTGAAGTCTCCTAGAATGAATGCATTGTATTCTGTTTCTCCTTTTATTTCTGTTAGTATTTGTTTCACATATGTATGTGCTCCTCTGTTGAGCACATAGATATTTATAAGGGTTATACCTTGTTGTTGGATTGACCCCTTAATCATTATGTAATGTCCTTCTTTGTCGCTTGTGACTTTCTTTGTTTTGAATTCTGTTTTGTCTGATACAAGTACTGCAACTCCTGCTTTTCTATCCCTGTTAGTTGCGTGAAATATCTTTTTCCATCCCTTCACTTTTAGTCTGCGTATGTTTTTGGTTTTAAAGTGAGCCTCTTGTAGGCAACATATAGATGGGTCTTGTTTTTTGATCCATTCAGTGACTCTATGTCTTTTGGTGCATTCAGTCCATTTACATTTAGGTTGATTATTGATAGGTATGTACTTATTGCCATTGCAGGCTTTGGATTTGGGGGTACCAAAGGTTCAAGGTTAACTTCTTACTATCTAACGGTCTTAACTCACTTAATATGCTATTACAAACACAATCTAAAGGTTCTTTTTTTCTCCTCCTTCATTCTTTACATATTAGGTATCATATTCTGTACTCTTTGTCTATCCCTTGATCGACTTTGGGGATAGTTAATTTAATTTTGTATTTGCTTAGTAATTAGCTGTTCTACTTTCTTTATGGTGGTTTTATTACCTCTGGTGACAGCTATTAAACCTTAGGAACACTTCCATCTATAGCAGTCCCTCCAAAATACACTGTAGAGATGGTTTGTGTGAGGTAAATTCTCTCAGCTTTTGCTTATCTGGAAATTGTTTAATGCCTCCTTCAAATTTAAATGATAAACTTGCCAGATAAATTAATCTTTATTCGAGGCCCTTCTGCTTCACTGCATTAAATACATCATGCCACTCCCTTCTGGCCTGTAAGGTTTCTGCTGAGAAGTCTGATGATAGCCTGATGGGCTTTCCTTTCCATGTGATCTTATTTCTCTCTCAGGCTGCTTTTAATAGTCTGTCCTTATACTTGATCTTTGCCATTTTAATTACTATATGTCTTGGTGTTGTCTTCTTTGGGTCCCTTCTGTTTGGAGATGTGTGCACCTCCATGGCCTGAGAGACTATCTCCTCCCCCGATTGGGGAAGTTTTCAGCAATTACCTCTGCAAAGACACTTTCTATGCCATTCTCTCTCTCTTTGTCTTCTGGTGCCCCTATAATGCAAACGTTGTTCCGTTTGGATTGGTCACACAGTTCTCTTAATATTCTTTCATTCTTAGAGATCATTTTTTCTCTCTGTGCCTCAGCTTCTTTGTATTCTTCTTCTCGTTTCTATTTCATTTATCATCTCCTAATTATCATTGATCTAATCTGCTTTTAATACCCTCCATGGTGCTCTTCAATGATTGGATCTCTGACCGGAATTCATTCCTGAGTTCTTGAATATCTTTCCGTACCTCCATGAGCATGTTAATGATTTTTATTTAGAACTCACTTTCAGGAATATTCATGAAGTTGGTGTCATTTAAATCTTTCTCGGGAGTTGTAGTCATAATTTACTTTGACCCAGATTCCTCTTGCATTTCATATTTGTGTATGGCGCCCTCTAGTGCCCAGAATCTCTACTCTCTGGAGCTGCTCAGCCCCTAAAGCAATGTCGGGGGTCACAGGGGAGTGGTATTGGTGCCTGGGGGGAGGAAAGAACTCTTTCCTGCTTCCCAGCCGCTATGCCTGACTCCACTGCCTGAACCAGTGGGCCAAGCACACAGGTATAAGCCTCTGTGCTTTGCGTTTTTAGTTGCTTTGACAGATCTTCCCTCTGGCTGGGCTAACGCCAGGGTAGGGTTTGCCGGTCTGTGAGCCAGGTGGGGCTGGCTGGGAGAAAGGCGCAGTAGGCTGCCTATCACGGAGGGGGTCCTTGGAGCTGTGTAGCCAGCCAGGGAGCTGGAGCACCTGAAGATCATCTAAGGAGGAAGATTTATTTTTCCTCCTTAAATATGAGAGTCTATATGGCAAAGCTCCCAACCTGCTGGGCAGAATGCACCCGGACAATTTTGTCTACCTGTCCTCTCTCCTGAGCGGCAAGCTCTGTGCAATCCTTGCCCCTGTAGCAGCCCTCTTACTAAGGGCTTCTTTGTAATGAAGTCTCTCAGACTGCCTGCCTTTCTTTTGTCCCAGAGCAGCTGGATATGGATCCCTGCTTTCCACAAGCAGCTGGAATCTCAGTGTCTCCAGGAATTCTGCCTGTCTTAGCTTTCCAACCCCGTAATCATGAGAGTATCATGCAAGCACCATGAAATGTAGGTTTGTGCTCCCAGAGCTGATCTCTGGAGTTAGGTGTTCAGCAGTCCCAGGCCTCCACTCCCTCCCGGCTCCATTTCTCTTCCTCCTACCGGTGAGCTGGGGTGGGGGAAGGGCTTGGATCCTGCCAGGCCACAGCTTTAGTACATTACCCTGTTCTGTGAGGTCTGCTCTTTTCTCCTGGTTTATGCAGTCTGGCGCAGCCCTCTTTCCTGTTGCTCTTTCAGGAGTAGTCGTATTAATTGTATTTTCGTATTATATGCGGTTTTAGGAGGAAGCCTGTGTCTCACCTCTCACGCTGCCATCTTTAATCCTGATTGAAATACTCAGTTTTTTATATATCCATTGTACCTCAATAAAACTGTTTTGTTTAGTAACCCTTCTAGTTCCAGGTGTCTTAAGTGCCCAGACTGGAATCAGATTAGCTCCTTCTGTATGGGCTTCCATCTGAGGAAATGGGCAGAAAAACTACTGGCAAACACTTTGCGAGCTTCACTAATTATAACCAGCAGGGGGGACACAGTGGACACTCAATCTCTATTAAATTACCAATTTCAAATCTTGTGCCTAGAGTGGCCGTTATAGTGTAGAGGTGTTTATACTCTGGATTAGTTCCTCACTTGTCTCTCACGGTTAAGAGGCTCTTGCCTATTTGTTTCAAACAAACATCCCCAGACCATTTGGTAAGATTTGAACAGTTTCATGTATCCTTAGAAAGAACGCTGGAAGTTATCTCCCTCAACAGGCTGTGTTCCCTGGTTGTCCAGATTACTTGTTCTGAAGCTCTGGCTCAGGAAAGTTCATTTCAGATTTTAAAGTTTGTCAGGAAGCCTAGGGATACACACACACACACAAACACACACACACACACACACACAGAGTTCTGGAAATATATGAAATTCAACTATGGATGTTTTGAAAATACAAATTTCTGGGCCCTGCCCTCAGATCTAATAAATCAGAGTGTCTAGGTCTGGTGCCCCAGGAATTTGTACTTTTAACAGGTTGTCAACTGATTTCATGCACTCAGCCGTAAACCAACATTTGGAACCGCTAATCTAGGGGAATCCCTGGGACTCCCATCTCAGTCCTCCTGCTCCAGAGCAGCCTGTAGGGGCATGCACAGTTAAGAGCACTTGGACTCAGAACAAGCTTTGAAATCAGTGGCGTCTAGGCCAGCCCTTCCCAGAGAGGGGATGAGGGATGGGAGTTGGAGGGGCACCTCTCTAAGTTGAGGCAGCAATTCTGTGCGCTCAGGCATTACAAGAGAATAACTACTGGTCTTGATCTGCATCTGCCTCTCCTTTGCAGGAGAGGCTGAGCCTTGCTATCCAGGGAGCTCTCCGCATATCTCCACACCCTCCATGCCACCCCCCACACACTCTGGCTGGGCTGCAGTCAGCCTCACTCGGGGGTGGGCTTTGCCAGCTACTGTGGCCAGGGCATCCTCCAGAGCGCAGCTCTAGGTGGTGCTCAGGGCAGCATTGCTTTTGGGGTCCCCAAATGAAGATCCCGCTGAGGTAGTCCTCAGCTGCACTGAGCTCAGCCACAGCCAGTCCTCAGACTGCATCTGTGGGCCTGAGCGAGTGTGCAGATATGGGGGAGGTGTAGTTCTGGGGGTGCCCAGTGACAAGATCCTATAGCCTGAAACGCTGAGCAGCAGAGTCCAGCTGGCTGTGTGGTTTCCAGCTATGGTCCAAGGCAAGCACAGCTTAGGATCCCTTGGCCCAGCGCTGACACTTCTGTGAGCCACTGGGACTTCTCGCAGGGATCTGTTCAGGGGCATCCATTCACAGAGGAATGTCCCAGTCTGGCCTCCTGGATAATGAATGGTCTGCTCCCCAAACCCCCATGGGTGAGTCAGACAGGTGGAAATAAACCTGCAATTCCTGCAAGGCTCCTGGAGCTGGAGCTGGCTGGAAAGATAGTATAATATCATATCATATATCGTATCAGCATATCATATCACAGAAAGAGCCTAGACTTGTAAGACAGATCTCACTTCACCACTTACTGCGTTGGACAAGTCGTGAAATCTCTTGGTGCAACCATATTCTTATCTGTAAAATGGAAATCATTATCACTTATTATAAACAGCTCATCATTATTGAAGGAGCATCAAATGAGTCAGTGAAAGAGTGTAAAGTGGTTTAGCACAGGGCCTGGCACGTAATATAGGCATGCAAATGCTGGTAGTTATTTCTCCAGATCCTGTCTCAGTAGCACAGGTGAAGACTCAAGGGTATAAGTCTGGAAAGTGAAGAAGAGCTGCAGAGGAGAGATACTGGCCATCCTGGATTGTTCCAGAGACACATTGAGGCTGATTGAGGATCCTAGAAGCACCCTGCTTCCCTTGAATCCCCCTGGTCCTCACCACCCTCACAGCAATAAAGGAGTTACGGATCTTCTGGCCTCTGGAGTCCCCTTCTTGCGGGTATGCTCTGGGAACAGCCCATCCCCAAGTCCTCTTGCTCAATCTGAGGGAGGCGTGAGCACCCTTGTGCCACCCTGCTGATGCCAGCAGGAAGTTCTGGGACTGGGAGACTGGATGGAACCCGGAGATTCTCAGGATTCCTGGGACCACAGTGAGGAGCCCCAGGACTTCTCGGGCTGTCCCCAGGCACCTGAGGGAGAGCAATGTCGTGCTGCAGAGGATAGAGGCAGGTCGGATTGGCGAGTGCCTGGAGAAGTTTTAAGAGTCTGGTTTCTAAGGTGGGGGCCAGCCAGCATGGAAGTTGCAATCTGGAGGCCCCCCCACTCAGAAGCCACCGAGGAAGGGCTGTCTATTCCTTTTCAAGGAGCTAAGAAAAGTGGGGGCTTTTCCTTTTTGCAGGTCAGCAAGCCTGCTGAATCTGTCCAAAAGTTACTGAGCCTGGAAGATACTAAAAGTTTCCATTGGCTTCCCACTGCACTTAAATAAAACCCCAAGCCAATAGACCTGGCTTTGCCTACTTCTCAACCTCATCTCCCACATTCTGTCCCTTGCTCACTCAGCCACACTAGCCTCCTTTTGGTCTTTCAAACCTCACTCCTGTCTAAGGGCCTTGGCATTTGCTGTTTCCTCAGCTTGGGGTTCTCTTCTCCCTGACCTCATAGCTGGTTGCTTTTCTTCATTCAGGTCTCAGCTCCAATGTTATCTCTTCAAAGATGCCTGTTGTGATCACTCAATATGTTGCCCTCCCTCACCTCCCTCATTTTTTACCCATTTACCCTGTTTAATGGCCCTTAGAGCCCTGATTACGCTCTCAAATTATCTCACTTATGTATCTCATTTCTTGAGTAGTGTCTATCTCATTTATGAAAGCAGGATTTTATTTTATCCACCTATGTATCCCCAGCACTTAGAACAGTGGCACATAGTAGGTGCTCAGTAAATGTTTGTTGAGTACCTGAAAGTTGTCAGAAGCAATCCAGGTCTAGAGGAGGTAATCCTGGTTAGAGGACTTGGAGTGCTCTCGCCTTGACCCTGTTACAGCAGAAAGGGGCCCTAACCAAGACAACCCAGGACACAGACTGAAATGTACCCAAGTCGCAAGAGCCAAAAGATGCTACAATAGGCAAGGAGTCAGTGCCTGAAGTCTGAGACGAGGCCCGGAGTTATTCCATCGGGGAGGAGCATAGCAACAGGGGTTTCACCAGAAAGTTCACAAGTAAATCGGCTCTCAGCCCATTGGGTGAGATTCAGGGGCAGGGCATTGGGTGGGGGCAACTGGTAAGGAAACCCAGCCCTAACTGGAATACTAAGCAGGTTCCAAAGGCTGGGATCCAGGCAGAAGCCAGGTGAGGAAAACCAGAATGGAGGCTAGGCTGAGCCAAGGCTGAGGCCAAGTTGTGGGGGAGCAGATAGTACAGGGGACTAGCCAGTGCAGAGGAAGAGGGCTGCAGGGACAACCAGGCAGGCCCAGACAGGTGTTAGGGTGGGAAGCACATGTAGCATATATTACCATTTGCTGTTGGGGGAGAGCAGAGCTGCATTCCCCTCCCGAATGAAAATGCTCAGGTTTGTCAACCTGGTCACCTCTCCCTATGGATTTCCAGCAACAGGGCCACCTTAAGCAACGAAATCTACCTGGGGCTACTGTGGACATGCTTTATAGCCACTTTTATTTATTTTTTCTCTCTCTTTTTTTTTAATTATCATTAATTTACAATTACATGTGCAATATTACGATTATTAAACTACCCCTTCATCAGGTCCCCCCCACCAACCCCATTACAGTCACTGTCCATCAGCGTAGTGAGATGCTATAGAATCACTACTTGTCTTCTCTGAGTTGTACTGCCCTCCCCGTGCCCCCCCAACATTACATCTGCTAATCGTAATGCCCCTTTTTCCCTCTTATCCCTCCCTTCCCGCCCATTTTCCTCAGTCCCTTTCCCTTTGGCAACTATTAGTCCGTTCTTGGGTTCTGTGAGTCTGCTGCTGTTTGGTTCCTTCAGTTTTTTTCTTTCTTCTTATACTCCACATATGAGTGAAATCATTTGATACTTGTCTTTTTCGGCTTGGCTTATTTCACTGAGCATAATACCCTCTAGCTCCATCCATGTTCTTGCAAATGTTAGGATTTGTTTTCTTCTTATGGCTGAATAATATTCCATTGTGTATATGTACCACCTCTTCTTTATCCATTCATCTACTGATGGACACTTAGGTTGCTTCCATTTCTTGGCTATTGTAAATAGTGCTGCGATAAACATAGGGGTGCATCTGTCCTTTTCAAATTGGGAATTGGGCTGCTGGATTCTTAGGGTAAATTCCTAGGAGTGGAATTCCTGGGTCAAATGCTATTTCTATTTTGAGTTTTTTGAGGAACCTCCATACTGCTTTCCACAATGGTTGAACTAATTTGCAGTCCCACCAGCAGTGTAGGAGGGTTCCCTTTTCTCCACATCCTCGCCAACATTTGTTGTTGTTTGTGTTTTGGATGTTGGCTATCCTCACTGGTGTGAGGTGGTATCTCATTGTGATTTTAATCTGCATTTCTCTCATGATTAGTGATGTGGAGCATCTTTTCATGTGCCTGTTGGCCATCTGAATTTCATCTTTGGAGAAGTGTCTATTCATGTCCTCTGCCCATTTCTTAATTGGATTATTTGCTTTCTGTTTGTTAAAGTGCATGAGTTCTTTATATATTTTGGATGTCAACCCTTTATCAGATACGTTTTTTATGAATATATTCTCCCATACTGTAGGATGTCTTTGTTCTACTGATGGTGTCCTTTGCTGTACAGAAGCTTTTCAGCTTGATATAGTCCCACTTGTTCATTTTTGCTTTTGTTTCCCTTGCCTGGGGAGATATATTCATGAAGAAGTTGCTCATGTTTATGTCAAAGAGATTTTTGCCTATGTTTTTTTCTAAGAGTTTTATGGTTTCATGACTTACATTCAAGTCTTTGATCCACCTTGAGTTTACCTTTGTGTATGGGGCTAGACAGTAGTCCAGTTTCTTTCTCTCACATGTAGCTGTCCAGTTTTTCCAACACCAGCTGCTGAAGAGGCTGTCATCTCCCCATTGTATATCCAAGGCACTTTTATCAAATATTAATTGGCTGTATATGTTTGGGTTAATGTTTGGATTTTCTATTCTGTTCCACTGGTCTGTGGGTCTGTTTTGTGCCAATACCAAATTGTCTTGATTACTGTGGCTTTGTAGTAGAGCTTGAAGTCAGGAGTGTAATTCCCCCCTGTTTTATTCCTCCTTCTCAGGATTGCTTTGGCTATTCGGGGTCTTTTGTGGTTCCACATGAATTTTAGAATTATTTGTTCCAGGATATTGAAGAAAGCTGTTGGTAGTTTGATAGGGATTGCATTGTGAATCTGTAGATTTTTTGGGTAGTATAGCCATTTTGACAGCTCCTATTCTTCCTAGCCAAGAGCATGGGATGCATTCCATTTGTTAGTGTCCTCTTTAATTTCTCTTAGGAGTGTCTTGTAGTTTTCAGAGTACAGGTCTTTCACTTCCTTCATTAGGTTTATTCCTAGGTATTTTATTCTTTTGATGCAATTGTGAATGGAATTGTTTTTCTGATTTCTCTTTCTGTTAGTTCATCATTAGTGTATAGGAAAGCAACAGATTTCTGTGTGTTAATTTTGTATCCTGCAACTTTGCTGAATTCAGATATTAGTTCTAGTAGTTTTGGAATGGAATCTTTAGGTTTTTTATGTACAGTATCATGTCATCTGCAAATAGTGACAATTTGAGTTCTTCTTTACCAATCTGGATGCCTTGTATGTCTTTGTTTTGTCTGATTGCTGTGGCTAGGACCTCCAGTACTATGTTGAATAACAGTGGAGAGAATGGGCATCCCTGTCTTGTTCCTGATCTTAGATGAAAAGCTTTCAGCGTCTCGCCGTTAAGTATGATGTTAGCTGTGGGTTTGTCATATAGCCTTTATGATGTTGAGGTACTTGCCGTCTATACCCATTTTGTTGAGAGTTTTAATCAGGAATGGATGCTGAATTTTGTCAAATGCTTTTTCAGCATCTATGGAGATGATCATGTGGTTTTTGTTCTTCTTTTTGTTGATGTGGTGATGATGTTGATGGATTTTCGAATGTTGTACCATCCTTGCATCCCTGGGATGAATC
>JAVSCE010004117.1:0-262517 GCA_032199065.1 Smutsia gigantea | reverse complement strand
TTTTTTTCTCTGGTACTCCTATAATGCGAATATTTTTCCGTTTGGATTGGTCACACAGTTCTCTTAATATTCTTTCATTCCTAGAAATCCTTTTCTCTCTCTCTGCCTCAGCTGCTCTGTACTCCTGTTCTCTGTTTTCTATTCCATTAACAGTCTCTTGCATCTCATCCATTCTGCTGTTAAGCCTGTCGATCGCTTGTCTGATTTCTGCATTGTCTTTCCTCAGTTCCCTCACTTCCTCCCTCAGCTCTTGCACATTTCTCTGTAGGTCCATCAGCATGGTTATGACTTTTATTCTAAATTCTTTTCAGGGAGGCTGTGCATTTCCATCCCTTCAGACTCCCTCTCTGGGGTTGTCTGTTTGATTTTGGTCTGAACCATATTCCTCTGTCTTTTCATGGCTGTATAATTTGGTCACTGATAGTTGCCACGTATGTCAGCTGGGCTCTTTAAGACTTTAAAAAGAGAAGAAAAAAAAGAAAAAAAAGATAAAAAAAGAAAAAAAAGAAAGAAAAGAAAAAACAAAAACAAAACAAAAAACAAAACAAAACAACAAAAAATGCCCACCGGACGTAGATTCTGTGGGAATGCTCTAGGTGGCGCTATTGCCCCACTATTCCACAGCTGTGACTGTGCCGCTCCGCAGGGCCCTTTATCGCTCTGGCAGGGGTGGGAACGAATAGGAGGCTGTTGATCTCAGTGAGAGGTGTTAAGTATGGCTACACTTCCTCAGTCGCCAGCTAAGGCGTCTGAAACTCCCCAGGACTCCCAGCCTGCTGGGCTGAGTGTGCTGGGGCGATCCGGCTCCTCCGCTGGGCTCCTGTCTCTTTAAGACCGCTGAAGAAAGCGCGCGCTTTTTTTTTTTTCCTTCCCGGGAGCCGGCTGCAAGCACCCTGGCGCGTTCCCCGCTCAGATCCTGCCCCTCTGTCTCTCCAATCTCCGCTGCACTGCGCAATGTGGGTCAGCGCTCCCCGCGCAGATCACCGGGGCTGGCTACTTCGCGGGGTGTACTTCCACTCCCTCCCGGCTCTGAATCCTCTCCTCCCGCCGGTGCGCTGGGGTGGGGGAGGGCTCGGGTCCCGCCGGGTCGTGGCTCCGTATCTTACCCGCCTCTTGGGGTGCCGAGTCCTCTCGGGTGTAGCTGCACGCTGTGCGCTTTCCTGTGTATTCTCGTCTCTCTTTTAGGAGTAGATGTATTTTCTGTGTTTTCGTAGATAAATATAGTGTTGGGAGGAGATTTCTGCCGCCCTGCTCACACCGCCATCTTCCCGGAAGTCCTCTTACTGCAACATTCTTAATGAGAGCGGGGAACTGGAAATAATATTGCCTACCAAAGGGAGGGGGGGATGTAAGCTGGTAAATCACAGCACATTCCTATGGTAGAATATTATATAGTCATCAAAATCGTGTTCATGTAAGATTTTACTATGATGGGAGAATGCTTAGATTACAACATGAAGTAAGATCTCAGCTATGTGCGACATAGAAAAAGTCTGCATGTGTTTTAAAAAGGCTGGGCACAGATATTCCATAATATTTGTGGGAGTTAAGTTCCTTATATATTTTCATGCTCTTAGAATGTTCTTCAATATGGACTTACTACTTTTATGCTAAAAAAAAAGAATCACTCTGCAGAAATTTACTTAAGAAAAAAATTCCTTAAACATAAAAACGAGTATGTGCATATACACAGTGGAATACTATTCAGCCATAAGAAGGAAACAAATCCTGCCATTTACAACAACATGGATGGAGCTGGAGGATATTATGCTCAGTGAAATAAGCCAGGTGGAGAAAGGTAAGTGCCAAATGATTTCCCTCATTTGTGGAGTATAACAAAGAAGCAAAACTGAAGGAACAAAGTAGCAGCAGACTCAGAGACTCCAAGAAGAGACTAGCGGTTACCAAAGAGGAGGGGTGTGGGAGGGCGGGTGGGGAGGGTGGGAGAAGGGGATTGAGGGGTATTATGTTTAGTACACATGGTGGGGGGGGGGTCACGGAGAAGACAGTGCAGCACAGAGAAGGCAAACAGTGAATCTGTGGCATCTTACTACACTGATGGACAGTGACTGCAATGGGGTATGGGTGGGGACTTGATAATATGGGTAAATGTAGTCACCACATTGTTTCTTCATGTGAAACCTTCATAAGCGTGTATATCAACAATACCTTTTAAAAAAACGAATATGTGCATTTGCAGTTTAATTTGATCTCCTCAGAAAACCGCTGTAGGGAGTTTTCATGCTCTCAGATCCTGGGATAGGGAGGATCACCACCAGCACAGCCTGGGGTTTGAGAACATAGGTTTTGGTGTCAGACATGCCAGGGTGTGAATCTCAGCTCGGCCCCTAACCTTAGCTACGGTGTGGCCATGGCATGATCTCTGGCACTTGCTTCCTCTTGGGCTTGTTTTCCTTACAAAATAGGGAGAGTGATGCATGCTCCCAGGTCTCTGCTTTATAATTCTGAAGCCCAAAAAGCTCTAAAAACCCAGAGTCATTTCTTAAGGGTACATACAGCAGGTTCATTTGGCAGCAAAATGTGATGTGAATTGACATCATCTTTACCTTACTTACATGAGTATTTATAATTTTGCAGCAGAAATACTAACTTGTCTGATCATACTAACATGCCTCAGATGCACTGAGAGTAGTAGGTAGTCTCCGGTAATACACAGGGCTTCAGGTAAGAGACTGAGGGTGATCACAGAATGTTTAGGGCATTTCCTGGCATGGAGTAAATGCTCAGTGAGGTCAGCCCTCATCGTTACTGGTATTATAATCACTCTTGAGTCTTCCTGCCCACCGCTCTTCTTTGTGTCCCTCTCCTTACTGGGATCTTTGAGAAGACTGATGTGTCATTGATCATGGGAACCTAGATTGGACTGTTTAGGACCCAGGAGTGGAAATCTGGGAACTTCCAGCAGGAAATTTTCCTGCCTCTTTTCTTCTTCCAGGTTTCTAGCTTCCGGAAGAATAAGCCATATAGAATAATACACATTAACAGGGCACCCAGATAATAGAACTAATCAAAGAATAAATAAGTCTTATTGCCCTTAATCTCAAAGCGTACATGTTCATTATGTAATTGTAATGTATTTATAGCATAGTTGCTCTACATTCAAAGATGTACTTTGCTTGAAGCTACAACTTGTCTAATACACAAAGTTTTTAAGTTGAAAAGTGATTATTTCCTGCTTTCCATAGGAATTCACCATAAGAATTTTTTATTGCAAACCCTCCTAGTATCTTTAAAATTTAATACAATTCACAGAAATATGATTTGCACTAAATCTTTTTGCATAAGCATAAGTAGGATATGAAGTGAGGTCGTTACTTCCTCCTTTTCTTGGATGAGCTGGTACTCCATAAATTCTGTTAGTGTGGCATTAGCCAACGACATTATTAACATCACTAAGGGGAATTAAAGTATATCATGTTTTGGATCAGAAGTTCCACATTCTGAGTCAATGCCAGTATATTTCTAGACCCTTCAGTTTGACCACAGTCTGCAGCAGCACCCTTCCCTCAGCCATGGGACACCCATCTTGGGTGGAAGTCACTCCCTGCTCCCACAGACTGCTGTGTCTCCAGTGACCTCCCTGTGGTAGAGTTTTATCGTCACAACATCCACATAGAATCACAGACTCAGGGCTAGAAGGAACTTTTTTGCAATCCCCTCTATTAAATGCAGTTGATCTGGCCATTTGGACTGCATGCTTGGAAACTTGCTCCAGCATTCTTTCTAGTAAACTCAAATAGATGTCCCTGAAATAGATGTCCCTAATGCTCTGTGAATTGGCCCAGTGGCAGACAAGCTAGTCCGTTGGCCAGAAATGACTGCCCGTTGTAAGGTCAACAAACTTTTCCACTGCAATTCATCAGGTCCTTGTTGGCCCCACTGCTGCATGCCCAGCACGGTGTCAGGGCACATTCCTACATTCTTGGGTTCCAATTTTTCCTCTGTATCAATCCATTCATTAGCTCCAAATTGCAGTGTCCTTTGCCAAGCCCATCAAGCATAATTGGAGCTTCTGAAGTTTGATCCCCCAATTACAGTAGTTCTGTCATCTCATTAGCCACCACACACCATCCAAACCCATCATCAAACATGTTTTCCTTCATTATTATTGTCATTTTCTTAATACAGGTATTGTTCAGAAAGATTGTTTTTAACACACAGTTTTGCTTAACCTGTTGTCTGATTTCCAGAATACAGTAAATCTTCAGACCAAATAGAGCCAAGATTGGGGGAGGGCAGGAGTAGGGGAGGCTTATAAAGAAGTAGGTGCAGAACGTGAGCCAATGAAAGGTCCCATCCACCTCCAGGACAGGAGGGTGCACTTGCAGCCAGAGGCAGCCCAGCTTTAGAAATGATCCACTTTGTGCAAACTGGTGCATCAAAGGCACCGAAGATCTGGTAAGCCCTAGAGAAAAGTGCCGTCCGCTGTTTGTACTATGAGGGCTCTCCTGAAGTTCCCACACAGATGCAGGCTTTCCGCTCCGTGGACCATCACAGGCATGTGGCCTGTTCTCTGGACTCTTTAGGACTTTGCTAATACAGAGGGTTGTCTTTCGGGAAGAATGTAGGACCAGGAGTCAGGAAGCAGGGGCTCTGGTTCTAATTTTGCCTCTGGCTGTATCAACCTTGAGCCTATCACTTGCCTACCCTATGCCCTAAATTTCTCAGCTTTAAAATAGCAATAGCCTCTCTCTATAATTTTCCTAACTGCATCTCCACCAAAAAACCTAGGGACAGTGAGATGCAAGCTTTCCATTGCAGTCCTGGACAGATAGTAGGTACCCAATATATCCTCCTTTCTTCCTTTAAGAGAGTTGATAGTGGTGCCATGTCCCCAGATGTATTTCTCCACCTGAGACCCACGCATCTGTTCTGGAAAGGCTTGAGCCCTCGGTCCAGCCACTGGGGCCCCATGCTTGTCCTTGCCTGTACTCATTACATTAAGGGGTTGCCTTGCTGCGTGTCTCAGGGTGGCCACGGCTTGCTCTCCAGGGCGCCCGTAGGGGCCTGAAGTCTTAAGTACAATTATGCTTTTGAGGAAGAGGAGCTCCATGCAGTTCACAGGCTCCCTTGACCAACTGGAGGTCATCCTCAGTCCTTCCCACTCAGCCGCTTCTGAGCCACAGAAACCTATCTTCTTCTGTCTTTTGGGAAATGCATAAAACCTAGTGTGAAACCGCGTACTGCATGTTTCAAGAGTCAAGCTCACTTATCAAAAGATGCCTCAGAAAGGCACGAGGAGGGTGGGGTGTGTGTGTGGCAGCAGGGGCGAGTAGGGAAGGGTTCCGGCAAGGAGGGCTGGAAGGTCTGTTTAAACCCCCAAAAGGAACGGAAAAATCTCTTCAGCCTTTATTTACCGCTGTGGCCAACCACAGGTGGCGGGGGGAGCCGGGTGGGAAAGGAAGACAATAGAATGCTGTGTTGCCCGGCTGTAAAGCATGCTCCAAGCAGATACCTTGGCAAGCTGAGTCAGACCCCCACTCAGGTAGCCCCAGCGCTTAGGGGAGGGTCTCCCTGCAGCTGCCGTGCCTTGCCGGCGGGGCCGGGCGGGCGGGAGCAGAGGAGGCTCGCTCTGGGGCACTCAGGATGGGAACCTGCAGAAATCCCACATGGGCATTGACCAGGGAGACAAGCGCAGGGCGCTCCAGCCTGACCCAAACCCGTGCTTCTGGAATAGAGGGCCTGAGAGTGGCTTGGTGGGCCATTCTAGGGAGAGGCAGTGTGGTGTGGTGTGGGGAGGCCACGGAAAAGGTGACCAGGAAAGTGAGTGCAAGTGTTTCATGCAGAGTGACCGACATATGGAACGTGTTATCTGGAAGGGTTACAGGCTGGAGGAGCTCCTAGAGTTTTTCAGGGGTGGGATGGGGGAGGGGGAGGCCTTCAGAAACTCAGGGAGGTTTCTAAACAAAAGGCATTTGAGAAGGGTTGGAGAAATAATGAGAAATGCAAACTTGACCCAGAGTTTCTCTTTCTATCTCCTGGGCTTCTCCCCTGCCTGTCTCTACATGTTTCTAATTCACAGAGATTGGAGGCCACTGGAGCCAAGTGCCTCACTCTGCATGAGCAGAGGTGGCAGGGTGCGGAGGGGTCAGGAGGACCCCTGGAGCCACCTCTCCTCCTCTGTGACCAGGGGGCCAGAGGGAGGGCATCACTCCCAGAGCTGCGTCTTAGAGCCCCTGTGGGCGGGTGCACTGTTAGCGCTGGAATGATGTCAGGGTGATTTACTCTGATTTGTCACTTTATCGAAGAGCGAACTGACGCCTGGGAGGTGGGGAGAAAAGGCTGCCCCAGATCTCCCAGTGAGGAAGTGGGAAGCTGGGACAGACCCCTGTCTCCAGATTCCTCTTAACCCTTGGCTTTCTCCCCTTCTCAGCAGCCCTCTCCTGACACACCACACATGCACACACGCACAGACACACACACAGAGTCCTACACACACATATACACACACACACCACACGTAGTCACACACAGGCACACACAGGCTGCCTGGCCTGTTTCCCAGCAGCACATGTATTGGGTGGATCTCTCTTCTTCCCCATGTCTGAGGGCAGAGTGGGGGTTGTCCCCAACCACTTGGGACAAGGCACAAATGGCCCATGCCATCATGGCCTGTTCCATGGCATTACCAGAAAGCTCTTGGAAACTGAGTGCCCATGCCTTCAAGCTTTCCCAGGGGACTGGTCCGGGGCCAGCTGCCCTGTCGGCAGGACCAGTGTGTTCATTCCCCTGGTAGACGGGAAGAAAATGTAAGCTGGCATGGGAATTTAACTAGCTCTGGGGACAGTGGCAGGGCGAGGCCGTTTCCAACATGGATCGAAGTGCAGGTACCCTCTTGGGCTATGGGGGTGAGGGCTTTGGAGGGCTGCTCTCCTCATGATCTGCTTTTCCATAGTCCGGTGAAAAAGCTCCTTGTCCAGGGGCCTGTGACGCAGCTGAAAGCCCCTGTTCAAGAATGCCTTGTCTGCCTCCTTCTCTCTCTTTCTCAAGGTCTCCCCCTCTCCTCTCTCTCTCTCTCTCTCTCTCTCATGCACTCTCACCCTGAAGGAGAAGGAGAGGGTGGCTTCACGCCTCTGCTTGGCCACCTTGAGGCCAGACCCACCGGGCCTGCAGCACCTTGGTTGGGGCACCCCTTCAGGTGATTGACAGCTCCCAGGGATGGACCTGTTCTTCATAGTTCCAGCCTCAGAAGGTAGCCATTCACCAGTAATTACCCTAGAGATCATTTTAAACCCATCCTCCAAGTCTTCCTCCAGCCCTTCGGAGCAAATCTCATGAACTGGCACTAACCTGGCCATAACAGACGACTCCTCTAATCCTGTGTAGTTTTTCCAGCTCCAGATGTTTGCTGATCTTTTGCCATATAACAAACCAACCCATAAGATAGCAACCATTTTATCATTTCTCATGATTTTGTGCGTCAGGAATTTGGGTATGGCTGGGCTGGGCAATTCTTCTATCTGTGTGGCCTTGACAGAAATCACTTGATTGTACTCAACTGGCTGATGGGTTGGTCTGGATTATCCAGGCCAGCTCTACTCAGAAGACTAGTGCTTTGGCAGGGCTGGCAGCCTCTCCAGCATGGTAGCCTGGGGACTGTCACATGACAAGTGGCTCAGGACGCCAATAACAGGTGGAAGTGGCATGGGCTCTTACACCCTGGCCTTGGGCATTCATAGCTCTACTTCCCCTCTGCTGCATTGGTCAAACAGCCAAAGCCATCCACGTGCAAGAGGAGGGCACATAGATACCAGCTCTAGCTGGAGGAGCGTCAAAAATTGGCAGCCGTGTTTTAAACAAGCAATGTTATCTGTGCACAGTACCTGGTCCTAATGTATTAATTAACCCACTTTTGATATCTGATACATTAAGAGAGCCTCTGTTTGTGCTTCAACTTCCTCTCAAGCTTCCAAGAGTATCTCCCCAGGCCAGTGTCCCGTGACTCTCCTCCCCCCAGCTTTTCCTGCGCTCCATGCTCAGCAGCCCAAGGATCATAATGGCAGTTGGCTGGAATGGAGAAAAGCTCTTCAGAAAAGCAGTGATGTTTTCAGACATAATGGAGAGCACTGGTCATGAGGACGTTGAGAACCAGGGAGAGCAAAGGGAGGAAAAAGCCATCAGGTTGGAGGTGAAGTCATCCGAGTGACAGCAGGATAAGAGATGGATATGAAAATGCACGGAATCCCAAGGCCCCTGAGGTGTCAATGAATGGCAGCACCGGTGCTACACAGTTATTTGTAGAAGAAAGGAGAAGGGAAGGGTTCTGCCTCTGTGGGCTACTTCTTGGGCTGAATGAGGCTGCAGGGGCCCCAGCCCTCTCACAGAGCTGTGTTTAACATGTCAAGCTAGTCGCGCTCACAAGGGACCCTGGCCTTCTTGAGGAAGCCCTGCTGGCCACTGAGGTGGGCAGGCCTCCCTCCTGGTGCTCTGTTAGGTGCTGGCTCCGGATGAACAGCACAGGCTGGGCCTCTGAAGAGCTGGGTTCTATTTCTGGCTCTTCCACTGACATGTTGTTTCATTTGGGGCAGGTCACTTTCTCACCACGACCTTCCCGTTCTGTAAGAATCCTAGTGGATTAGGATGCCGGTGCCTGGCTCCATAGCTTCAGAGGGACACAGAGAAGTGGGGGAGGACTAGAAATGAGGCCAATAATGAGGACCACTTGGTCTGGCGAAGACATGATTCAAGGTTGGCAGAGGGTAATAGAAGCATAGGCTACTCTGGCTAGAAAGGACCTTTGAAACTCTTGTTCAAGAATTCCTCACCTAGGATCTGTGGGCAACTGAATTAGACTTCAGGGAGTCTGAACTGCTTTCAAAAAATTGTTTTGCAAAAATTTTCCTTTATCTGTGTTTTTTGAGGAAAGTTTTCCTAGCTTTTATCATTTTTATCACATTCTAAAAAGGGCCAATAATCTAAAACCCGTTAAAAACCACTGCTCTAATCCACCAGCATTATGTGATTCTTAACCAGGAGGGATAAGTCCTCCCCAGATGGTATTTGGAAAAGCGAGTACAATTTTTTAGGCTGTCACCATGACTGGGGCGCACAATTGATATTTAATAAGGGGACAAAACTGGTCAGTGAAGAACTGCCTTGCCCAAAATATCAGCAGCACCCCTTTGGGGAAATACTGTAGGGAACTGAGACACCAGGATAAACAATGATTCTCCTGTAACCTCTAAGCCGGTTAGTAGCAGAGTTGGTTTTTATTCATAAATCCAAGCAGGAGATATGCCAAGAGTACACCTTTTTTTTCTTTAAATTTCTCTTTGATGATGAACAATCAGAAGTCTGTCTCACCGTCAAAGATCCAGCAATTTTCAAAAAGAATCCGTTTTCAAAAAGTTTTTGGACTTCTTTACCATCAAAAAAGAAAGAGGGAAGGAATATTTTACGTACTGGGAAACTGAGGCATGGATAATGAGCCCTTAGCCCTGTGTTACACGGACATACTTTCAGCCACAATGGATCAGTAATGCCAGCCTCAGACTGAAATGTCCTCTTTTCATTTCAGAGGACCTCCTTCGGATGTCTTTCTCTAAAAAGGGAAAGAAGCATTAACGTACCAGCGCGATGCTCGCTGCCTACCTAGTTCACTGCAAGCAAGAGGCAAGTGGCTCAGACGCTCTGGCTGAATCAGGAGGTATTATGTAGTATCAGCTAAAAAGTGGGCTCTGCCTCCTGGTTCTGCCTCTCGACTGATGTGTGGTCTCAGACAAAATGACTTAATACTTCTGAGCGTCAGTTTCCTCAACTGAAAAGTATGGATAGCCGTCGTCTCTGTGAGGATTAATTGGCATAATCCGTGTAAAGTGTCCCGCAAAGTCCTAGCATGTGGCACGGCTCAGTAAATGCTAACTGTTATTACAAGCGATTATTATGACTGTGTCTGTGATTAAAGACAGCTTTGGGTTCAGAGTGTTGGTGCCAAAATTGCTTTCAGAGGACAAGCCCCGGGTTGGTTTTCAGTCTCCCCCGGCTGCCCAGAAAGAGAGTCTGTAGACTGTTTGGGACTGGAGTCATAATGTTTGCAAAGTGCCTAGCACACACCCCAGTCTGGTGGAAGACTGATTTTCTTCCTGTGTGCACATCCCAGCCAGTGGACAAGAAGAGGTTCAGGTTATCACCCCAGAGATGTCTCTCCTGCCTCGATTTCCTGGCCTGTCAGGTGTTCAGGTGAACGGCGGCAGCCAGAGGGAGCAGAGGGGAGGGATGGCCAGCAGAGTGGGAGGAAGCCTTGGCTCTCAGAGTCTTCAGACATCACAGTGGCCTGGAGAGGCGACCCAGACCAAAGATAGCCCCAAACGATGAGCCTATCCCTCATCCTCATGAGAGAGGTTGGCTGTGGGGCCAGGGGGAGGCGTGAAGGGGAGACATAGGCTGTATTTGACACAGGCCTGATCGCCAAGCCTGGAGAAGGCCACCACGGACCACACTTAACTGCAGCCAAGTCCTCGCGGGGCCAGACCATTTTGGTTTTGGTAGATACCAACCCTGCCGCTGCTGTGCTCCTTGATGCACGAAGGCTTGGGAGTGGCCAAGTCAGCTGCGGTCTGGGTTTGGAAGAGGATCCCAGAGCGTGAATGAAAGTTGTGCTTTGGGATTTCCCTTAGCTTCCGGCTCTCAAAATGAAGCCAGCTTTTTTATTCTGCCATTTGAGACCTATTCTTGGCTGGATAGACAAGATAAATAATGTGTCATCACCATCATTGTTTACTATAATTTTTAAAGATCCATTACTCAGTAGCCCCTACCTTAGAATAATATTAACTTCCAGCTGTGTAGTATTTTGCAGGTAATGTGTATTCTTGACACATAAACCCAGCTCAAACCCAAGCCATTTAAAACCAACGGGTTGGCTTGGGGCATTTATTCTCGGGTTCTATGCGTTTACTGTATACCCCCAACTGTCTGTGCGGCTGAAGCAACCTTCCCTTGCATGTTTTCATACTTGGAAAAGGGGGTTTATCCAGATGCAGGTAATGAAAGAAAACCAAAATGTCTCAGAATATTAAGTGATACGATCATTGGGAAATAGCCTGACTCTGTAACCCATCCTCATCTTGAGGGGCCTCTACAGCATGTGTGTGTGTGTGTGTGTGTGTGTGTGTGTACACACAGAAGTCCATGCATGCACACCTCAGTGCACAGTGGTGGATGACTGTTAGTGCCCAGAGCAAAGAAAACTAAATTTACCAGTTAAATGCCCTTATGGCCAGTAGCTGGATTGACTCAGATTTTTTCTCTGTGGGTTCTTCCTTGCCCACCCTCTGGCCATGAAATGAGTTTGTAGTATGAAAAGGATAAAATAAATCTGGATTTCCTGGGGCTTGTGTTGGCATACCAAGCTCCTTTCAGATCTCTTTGCCAAGATGGGACCAAGCCAGAGGGCTCCTTGGCCTGGGGAGTAACTGCTACCTTCCTCCCGGGGCAGAGCTCACTGTTTTGACATGCGCCATCCCTTCAGTCTTTCGCTGCCTCGGGGCCAGAGGAGGATATGCTTTGAACAATGTAAAATTCCTCTTCCACTAGCTGTGCAAGGCAGGCTTGGGGCTTTCAAGTTGCATCTCAGGGCCTTGAGGGTTGCTCTTTGGATACGGGTTCCTCATCCATTTGGAGGTCTCTGTTCCTCATTTTCTGGCTTCCAAGAGGGACTGATTTCAGGAATGCCTTTCTGAGGAAGCGAATCACCCTTCTGAGGTTCTTTAGTTGGTTTTGTGTCATCCTAGAATTGTACCTTCCCTGTTGACTGTGTGCCTTGTAGGCATCGGGAACACCTGGAAATCGAGGACCTTGCCCCACCCCAGATCTTGGGCCAGTTCTTGTCAATGCCAGGCGGCTTCTGATGCTGAGTTGAGTGAGTTTTAACATGAGGGACTTTGCAGAATGGGGGAGTTGTAAAAAACGGGACAAGAATCATCTCCCCGCCTCTGTTCTTGTCCGCTTTGTCTGCGTAGGTGCACATCTACCCAGCGGCCGGGGCGTCTCAAATGCCACCTCATCGAATGCAACGCGGAGCAGTGGCTCCCCTCCTCTATGTCACTGATGGCGCTGGTTTGGGGACTTTGGCATGTGTGGTCAGCATCCTTCGGTGACAGCCGTGGGCCTGCTTTCTGATCTTGCCCCTGGTGCCTTGCCCTCTCTAATGCTCCATTTATGGACTGTTGTGCTTCAGCAGATGGGATGTGAGCACTGCCACCACCCCAGAGGTGTGCTAAGAGTGAGGGAACTGGGTTTTAAAGACGAATGAGGACTGGAGGGGCAGGCAGTGCTGTGGAAGCCCACACGGCCCAGGCCTGGGAGCTCTTTCCTCATTGACTCCTTGTAGCCATGCCAAGTCCTTCCTTCCCTTCATCCTTTTGAAAGCATTTCCCTCCCTTGTTGGTTTTGGATTCATCTTGCCCCCAGCGAGTTAACCTAGTGTTTCCAGTTTGAATCTCATCAAGCTATTTCCAGGTTGCCAACCCCGCCAGCGGCTGGAGAGTAATTGGCCTGTCTACACGGGCGTTTGCAGCACCTTCCCTTTGAGCGTCATCTGTGCGTTTTAATTAATCTGCCACTTTTTCCTCTCTCTTGCTTCCGGATCATTAATAAAGAGATTAACCAAAACCAGACCAATCCCCAGTGGAGGCTCCACCAGGCTCTCTCTCTCCCAGCAACCGGCCTTGTCATGGGTCAGAACATCTTCATAAGGCCCCATGCACTAATTTTTAGGCCTCAGGACCTGTGTTCAGAACAAAGCCAATTTGAATTAATTTTGCAATTAAGATATGGGGACCAAGCTTAGCCAGCCTTTTAAATGGCCTTAGTTTAATATTTTCACCACATTCCTTTCCCTTTTGTCACTGTACTTGAAATCTATCACTTTCCCACCTCTCCCCCTTTCCACTCCCTGAACGAGGTAATAGGGTTATCTGGCCGGATGTAGTCTTTTGAGCCCTTCGCATTAGTCAGAGACCATGTCATAGCTGCAGAAATTCTCCAAAGAATTAGGCCCTTCTGGATACAGCTGGACAGTGTTCTCATTCACCCCAGCCAGAAAACCTTTGCCTCCAGAGGATATGGCTGCACCAGAAATAATGAAGTCTCTTGAATTTGCATATTAAAAACTTGGCAAATTAAAAGGCGCTTCTACATTTGATCTCACGCCTCCTCCCTGAGGGAAGCCTTTATGGCTACTTTGTAAGTCACCCTGATTTCTGGCACTGATGCCAAACCCAGGGCTTGAGATGGTACACCCAGTGCTCTGTCCAGTATGGCCTATGGCCTCTGCAGGGGTAGGTGACCTACAGGGGTAAACTGAATCGTGTTTACTTCCATGGAGAACACTTCCACAGAAAACATGGGGAGGAGGAAACAGGAGTGGAGGCCTGAAGCCCCTAGAAACCCTGCCAAAAGCTGAGGCTTCCTGGGGAGGGGCTCAACCTGCTCGGTAGCAGCTGCCTGGGCTCCAGGCTTAGAACTTGAGCGTTCTCTGGAAATAAACTCTGGAATGTTTGAGAGCAGTATAATCATTACAACATAGTATAGTATATACTGGTATATACTACAGTATATAGTGTAATCATTAAGAGCATCGATTCCAGAGCCACACTGTGACCAAATCCTGGCTCTGCTGCTCATTAGCTAGGTATGAAACCACTTTTCGGCCTCAGTTTCCCCACCTGAAATGGGAAATCTAAGTATGTACCTCAGAAGAGCTGTTGCCAAGAGTAAAGTTTAGGTGTATCACTACCTGCACATAGCTTTTCTGTTCTTGACGGTCCCCTCCAGCCAGGCCAAGAATTTGCTTCACGCACGTGCAGTGAGCCAGACCTTTGGCACAAGGTCAGCAGAAGGTGCACCAGTCCTGGGAGATCCACAGTGAAACTCAGAGGATGCAGCCCCCATGTCTTTGTGCTACAGGATAGAAACCTGTTGCTGTGGGCTCAGGTCTGATACCACTCTGCCCACCACCCCCACCAGATGCTTCTTGAATACCCCCAAACCCTCTGTGTATACTGTAAACTGAGCCAAAAGAAGGAATCAGAAATTGCTCTCTTTTGAGTATTTTGAGGGATGGTGAAACCTTGTAGGAATGTTGCTCCAGGGACTGAGAAAACACCATATGTGGGAAAGCATTTCTAAGTGAGGAAAATAGCATATGCAAGTTGGTCAGGATCTTGGAACCCTCCTCACAGGGGAACGGGCACTGGGGAGCGTGTAGGAAGGGGGTTTTACTGAGGTCTTTAACAGGTCTTTTTCCAATTATAGTCAAGAAGAGCCTGGGGACCATGGTCTACTCCAGAGCCAGGGTCTGTATTTTCTTTGGGAAAAGAAGGCAGAGTTAATTGGCTTCCAAACCAGGCTTGGCAGAAACCCACAGAAGATCTCAGGCCAGAGAGCAGTGTCGTGGGGAGGTCTTGATCGTAGTAGGCGTCATACAGTAAATATACTGAGACTGCAGTGGGCCAGCCCTGTGCTGGGCATCAGGCAGGGCCCCTTCATCAAAGAGGAGACACGCCAATAAGGCAATAAGATGAATGGCTTGCGTGGGGGCCTCCGTAAACTCACAGGGAGTACACATGTCCCACCAAAACTGAAGACGTCACTGACGGCCTCCCCTTTCTCGTGCACCCAGAAGATAGGGTAGAAGTGCAGGTTCTGGTGAGCAGGAGGGAACCAGAGATCACACTCAAGCTCTTTGCACCCCAGCCTCTTCAGAAACACCATCTCGCAGCTTTCCATGCTCAGTTTCCTAATTTTCCTGTTCTCTCTGCCTCCAGTTTACAATAAGCTTTTCTTCTCCCACAGCTCGGGTGGCTGATCTGAGATCCGAGCCCTGGCCAGCAATGGCATTGGGGAGAAAGCCTTGTGGAGACTGTTGGCACACACTGCTTTGAGCTGGCTGTTGAAATGGAATTCTTGGCTCCAGCTGCTTGTTAGGTCATATGTGAGCACTGAAGACAGGCGTACAGCATCCCTGCAGCCACAGATAATTCAAGTTCATGTTCAACTAGCATTCCAAGTGTATCACTATGTGCCAGAGACCGTGCTAAATGCTTTCACATAGATTTCCTTTTTTATGCCCACAATAATGTTGCTTATGCACAAGCCACATGACTCTTGTCGAGCTTTGAACCAAGTGTCCTCTATCACTCTGACATTCCTTAGCAGTCTGACCTCCGACAATGCCCTTCCTCACCTCTGCAGTCCTTAGTCTCCTTCCTTGTAAAACTGAGGTTATCCTGGGTCCCTTCCAGCTTCAAACATCTGTGTTTTGGTAAAATCTATGACCAGCATTCTTGGGTTTGAAAGAAACTACAAGCAGATTATCAAAGTGGAGTCCATAGGAAGCCCATTGGGTTTTAATGCAGACTTGAAAATGGTTTAGAAACACTTACCAGCCTACAGATGATTTATTCCCACTACTTATTCCAAAGTGTCCCACTGAGGTTTTGGATTTGATGGTAAGAAACAGTACAGATCCACAAATTGGCAGGACTGATGCTAAGGGGCATTTGAGAACTTTTCCTCTTTTTATTATTTTTCATTTTGTACAACCCCACCCCCACCCGCGTTGGCCTGACTTCTCCGCGTTGAGTTTGTGTGCACCGGGGACTGGGGAGGCGCAGGGTTGTCTAAAAAGAGCCAAGAGACCTGTGTTCTTATCCACCAAATGCTTTGGGGCTCCCAGAGCAGTGCACACCAAGGCGGGGTGGTAGCAGCAGTTCACCGGGGTACAAGCAATAAGTATTGTCTATAGAGAATTTTAAAACACACAATCATCTAAAAGTCAGTCTGCTTTTTACAATCACGTGCTTTTACCATTCTTAGCAGTGTCACCATCATGATGGGTATTCCTCCCAGCAATCCTGGCTGCACCCACTGCTCTGTTTAGCTCCCGCATGCCTTGTTGCCAGAGGCCAGAGAGGGAGCAGGCCGCTGTGAGGGCTTTTCACCTGCCAAGGTGCCAGGCTGTCCTGGCCAGGCAGCAGTGACATCACAGCTCCTATCCACAGTGCTGGCCATGACACCCCCATGCGGTGGTGCCTGGGCTTTGCCCGTCCCTCACCACCAAAAATGGATTTCTACTCTTCACGTCAAACAGTTCCACTGATGTGGAGTGTCTGAGCTGCTGCCACCAGGGTGGGCTTTGTGGGCACATAACCAGCACGTCACCTGGGGGCTGCTGTGGAAGAGGTGACCTCCACTCAGGGCTTAATGCTCCTGAAATTCTTAAGAGTTTTGTCTTTGCATATGCATTTTGTAAGTCCAGTGGGACAGTGGGGCCTGCCCCTGGGGGCTCAGAGCATTGGCTCAAATGTGGTCACAGTTCCTGCCACCACCCTGCCTCTAAAAATGTTTACAGCAAGGCCTGCAAATTATGTAGCTGTTCTGCCTTGAGCGACCCTCACTCCCATCTCTGTCTTGGTGCCCTCTGACCTCCACCTCCAACTGTGTTCACTGGGGTGTGGACACAGACATAGGAAGGAAGGAAGGGGCTCCTGGCCTGGGAGAGGAGAGTGCGTAGTGAGTAAACCATGGAATGCCACGAAGGACACGACACCCAGCACAGTGGCCATGTGGGAAACATGCTGTGGGAATGCAAAGGAAGTGGTTACTGCTGCTTTTGTGGCCTCACCAAAAAGTTAGCTGTCTAGCCAGGTACTGCCCAATGGCAACATTTCAACAGGAGAGGTGATGGAAGTGAGCAAGGGCAAGGGCCAGCACAGCACCTGGGTCACACAGCTTCTTGAAGTAGCTCTGGAACCATGAATGGGCCAGAGCTCAGCTGTGAGAACCTGATGGTGACGCCATGGAGAGGGCAGCTGGCCTGAGTGCGGATAACCCCCCTCTCTACCCTGTGTGTCTCTCCTCTTCTTCAAACTGCAGTTTAGGTCTTCCTCATTGGTAAATGAAGGAACTGGATTAGATGCTCTCCTCATGTGGCTCTGCTACTTCTAATACCCTTCAGTTCCATATTCAGGCCACCACCCATAAAAGCACTTCCTTTCGCACCCCCAGTCCGTGGGCACCATCCCACCAACATCATTCTTCCCACAACCGACCCGTAACCTGGCTAAAGTGGACACTGACTCATTCTGCCTGGACCTCCCCTAACTAACCACACACCTGGTCTTTTTCCCTATGAGCAGATATGCTGTATTTTTATCTTACAGTGTCTGGGCTTTGGGGGATTAACAAGTTGTTTCTAATAGACTCTCCATCCCAAATTACTGTTTGCAGTTGTACTCTGTTCTGCCAGAGGCAGGGGAGGGAAGGGGATGTAGTCGCATGGACGCCATCCTTTCTGTGTTGTTCAAGTTTCATTTTGTTGGGCCTGCAATATTGAAGGAAATGTCAATTATATGCATAGTGGGAGGGATATTAGTTATCCTATGGGAACCATTTTCCTAGGATAATATGATTCCTAGAGCAATCTCTAGGGATGGGCAACAGAGCTAGAATCCTTCTCTCAGCTCTGACCTTGAGGAGGCATTTGTCCAGAAGAGTGGTTCCCATGGAAGGAAGACGGTCCCCTTGTCAGAGAGGCTGGCCAGAAGCTGGGAGGAGGAAGTTGAAGTAAAGTGCCTGCAACATTGTTGGCCTCTGGGGACAAGAGAGAGAGGTAATTCCGAGAAGATTAGGGAAGAGGCTACATCTGTGAATCCTGGGAGCAGGTTAGCATGGGCAGGCTCACACAGGGTGCCTGGTAGGCAGGACCATTTTTCTGTTTCTTGTGTCACCTGCTTTGTTTATTTCCATTCTGTTTTCCCCCTAGGTTTAGTAATATCTTTCTGGAAATGCCCAAGGTGAACCACGGGAAGGATTCTTATTTTCCATGCTTAGACAGAGGCTTAAAGAGGAAACCATGTCCCCCTGGGGGCCAGTGAGGCACCAGCAATGGCAATTAAAGAATGGATGCCTCAAGGCCAAGGTGTGAATCACAGGGTACAGCCGCCCCTCCCCGCCCACCTGGAGAGTCTCCTTCCGGGGCCAGCCTTTGGGAAATCTGGGCTTTGCTCTAGTGAGAGAGAAACCAGCAAGAAAGGTGTCTCGAGGTCCACCTTGTAATTCCACAAGGACTCAACAGAAGGCGAGGGCTGATGGGTTTAAATGCCATTTAAACAAGGACATATCAGAATCAGAGATACAAACACCAAAAGAAACATTTGGTAATGAAAACTTAAAATTAAAAAGCAAAAAGGAGAAAAAAAAAATCAATCAACAAAGCAGCTTGCTGTTCAGGGCGAGTCAGCCCATTAATCTGAACCGGTCACTGCTGTATCTTATCCTCGCCAAGTTGTGCTTTGGTGGGGCTGCTGTCTTGGGAAGAGGTCTCTGGGGAGTAGCGGGGCACCCTGGGGAAGCATGCTCACTGCAGAGCTTCGCAGAGCACTCTGAAACGCAGGCCCTCTCCCCGAGTGGCCCCTCTGTTCCTTTAGGAGGCAGGAGAAGAGCTCCACCAGGCCTGGCCTGGCCTAGGATGAGCCGCACCCCTGATGCCGCAGAGGAGCGCCCGACCCCCAGCCTCACGTTGCTGCTCTGAGCTGCCCCAGGGCCGCACGGGAGGGGGCAGTAGGACTATTTCTTGGGGCGATTGCAAGGCAGCTACTGCTGATAAAAGACTATAAATACACCTTTAGAATTTTCAGGTTCCATTTCTTCATAGTTCGCCAAGGTGGAGCAGACTGTGGTCTTTTCAGACTCCAGTGATGTCTCAAGAAGGGGCAGGACATCGTCCACCCACAGCCGAAGGCTGCAGATGTCACAGGCATGAAATACGAGTGCCGCAGGCGCTGTCTGTCTAGGGAGGAGAGCAGAGACAGAGGATTTCTCTGCCTTCCCTGCCTTCCCTGCCTTCCACGCTCGGATGACGGGGGGCCTAGGCAGAGACCCAGCTTCCCTCTGCCGCAGTTCTCACCACTAATGTTTAGGGTTTATTTTGTTTAAAAAAAAAAATTCTTTTGCTCTCTCTCGCTCTCTCACTTACACAACACACACACACACACTCAGTCGCCTTCCCTACTACACAGTCATGATTCTGGAAGAAAAGTGGTGGAGAAGAAGGCATTGGAAGTCTGGGAGAGAAAGGGGCCTTACGGGTTCAGACGACTCGTGTTAAGGCAGTATTTCCCCCGGTAGGAAAAAGAAATAGACAACCTCCATCTCTGGGCATCAGAGAGGCACTTGGCGCCTTCCTGGGATGGTGACTCCTGAGCTCGTTTGCCTCACAGGGGTGCTCGGCCTCAGGTAGCTGATCCCTGAATGATGTGGACTCGGCCACCACAGCTAGTAACACCTGTGTTTCCTTTTCAGCTCTTACAGGTGAACAAGGTGATGTCCATCTTGTTTTATGTGATATTTCTCACTTATCTTCGTGGCGTCCAAGGCAACAACATGGATCAAAGGAGTCTGCCTGAAGACTCGCTAAATTCCCTGATTATTAAGCTGATCCAGGCAGATATTTTGAAAAACAAGCTCTCCAAGCAGGTGGTGGATGTTAAGGAAAACTACCAGAGCTCCCTGCCCAAAGCAGAGGCTGCCCGAAAGCCAGAGCAGGGAGAGCCCGCCAAGACGGGATTCCAGCCAGTGATCGCAATGGACACTGAACTGCTGCGGCAACAGAGACGCTACAACTCCCCCCGGGTCCTGCTGAGTGACAGCACCCCCTTGGAGCCCCCTCCCCTGTATCTCATGGAGGATTACGTGGGCAACCCCGTGGTGGCAAACAGAACGTCCCGGAGGAAGAGGTACGCGGAGCACAAGAGTCACCGAGGGGAGTACTCTGTATGTGACAGTGAGAGTCTGTGGGTAACCGACAAGTCATCGGCCATCGACATTCGGGGACACCAGGTCACAGTGCTGGGAGAGATCAAAACCGGCAACTCTCCTGTCAAACAATATTTTTATGAGACGAGATGTAAAGAAGCCCGGCCTGTCAAAAATGGTTGCAGGGGGATTGACGATAAACACTGGAACTCTCAGTGCAAAACGTCCCAAACCTACGTCCGAGCACTGACGTCAGAAAACAATAAACTCGTAGGCTGGCGATGGATACGGATAGACACCTCCTGTGTGTGTGCCTTGTCGAGAAAAATCGGAAGAACATAAATTGGCATCTCTCCCCATATATAAATTATTACTTTAAATTATATGATATGCATGTAGCATATAAATGTTTATATTGTTTTTATATATTATAAGTTGACCTTTATTTATTAAACTTCAGCAACCCTACAATATATAAGCTTTTTTCTCAATAAAATCAGTGTGCTTGCCTTCCCTCAGGCCTCTCCCATCTGTCAAACCTTATTTTGTGACCCGGCTCTCAGGAGCTGCTCTGTAAAATCTGTGTACACCAGTATTTGCATTCAGTATTGTCAAGGCCATGACTGTCGTTTTAGTAAACTTGTTAAAATCAGATGATGTCAGAGTTATGTATAGACACAGTTATATCCCCCTTCTGTTATACTTCATGTTTGATTAATTAATTACAAGAATTCTTATCACCTCTGTTGAGAATGATCCCCAGTAATGAGATCTGAGCCCCACATGTAATTCTGGCCACCAAGCTCACAGTCAAGACCTGCTCTCCCTTTCCTGCTGTCACTTTTGCCAGTAAGAATTGCAATTGGCTCCAAAGTTCTGGTTCTGGAACAATAACAATGACTGTGCAATTTTAGTGCTGGAAATTTCTTTTCAGCACATGTGTTGTCTGGGGCTTGGGGTCATTTAGGAGTTGGATTTTTTTTTTTTTTGCGGGGTGGGGGGAGCTTTGTTTTGGTTTTGCTTTCTCTGAGTGGTTTTCATCCTTTTAGGCACATAGGAAAAAGAACCTTAACTATTTGTAACAATAATTGTATGGTTTACCTAGCAGCCAACTGAAATGGATCCTGAATAATCTACACACAGAAGAGAATTTACTCATAAGAGGTCCCCCTGGCCCAGACCCACCCCTCTGCTGGCCCCTCCCAGAGCTGCATGAGGAATTAGAAAATGCTGGGTTTTGGATTCAAATTCCAGCTCTTCTCTGTGACTTGGGCAAGGTATCAAAGGCTTTCTGAGCCTACGTTTCCTAGGCCAAGGGGGTCCTGAGGAAGCCGCTAGCACTTCCCCCAAGCCTCTTTCCCACTGGGAAGCAGTTCATCCTCTTGGCACTGGAGTTTGAAGATAATCACCCCCCATCTAGTTGGAGGTGCAAAGTGCCCTGTATGCCACGACAGAGGCTCCATCACTGCTTGAACCCCTGTCCCGGAACTTCCCTGGATTGCTCTGCCTCTAAGGCACGTGCGTGCGCTCTACCCAGAGCAGCTCACACTCCGGGATCTCACTAACACAAGCCTAATAGAGTAGGTGTTCTTTACATGGCACTGAGCTCCAGGAAACAGACTTGGCAAGTAGCAATGGCTTTATTTAGTTAAAAGCATCATTACGTGCACTGGTGCACTGGACTCTGGATGCCTAAAACTGAGGGCAAGAAATGAGGAATTTGCCATAGGCCCACTATGTGCTAGGCACTTTCCAACACGGCCACCATTAGTTGTCCCAAATCCTTTGAAGTAGCATTATCATCTCCAGTTCATAGATGAGGAAACTGAAGCCTGAGATTAAACGTGCCTGTGGTCACCAAGCAGGTAAGTCCAGAGAGAATGTTTCAATCCCAATTCGCATGATAATGCAGTCTTGTTTCCTTGTCACCGCTCTTCTCCCCTCCTGCATGGCAACAGCGCATTTCAGAATGAACATAACAACCAGAGAGGAATGCAAAGCGTAATCCTCCGCCCGGAAGCCGTTTGTAGCTCTTGCTTCTTGAGCCTGCATCCGGAATACAATAAACTAGCTGACAGGTCAATGGGAGTCTTGTGACTGAGCCAGACCCAGTTCGCAGCTGGAACTTGTGTTCCTCTTCTGGATCTTCTGTTCCAAATATGTACCAGGCCTGTCAAGAGAGTCTGGCTGCCTGGGGACCTGGGCTTGGGTGACAGAGATCTCAGCCCCCAGTCGTGAAGGCACAGACCCTAAACAGCAGCACCAAGTCCTGTGTTCTGCCTGGAATGGAAGGACTTTGCCTGCATGTCGAGAAAGAGTCCAGAGCTGTCTGCTTCTGGGTAAGTAGAGCTCTGAGGATAAAGTGAACCCGGGAACCCGGTGAAAACATCCCTGAAGGGAACCCGGGCTTCAGGCTGTGCAACGGCTCTGCCTACCCATTGCTGGGGACAGCAAAGCAGTCTCTGGCTCCATTTCAGTAACGTTATTGGCAGTTTCTGCCCAGCACACACATTGGCCATTGCCAGTGCTATGGTGGCAGCTCCATTGCTGGGGTTCTGTCTGCGCTCCCATAAATCTCCAAGGTCTCGCATCTACAGGCTGTATGAACGTAAGCAAGTTGCCTAACCTCTCTGAGCCTTCTTTTCCTTGTCTGTGAAAAGAGGATAGTACCTCCTTTGTAAAACTGTTTTGCAATGTAATGAAAATATCCATTTCCTGGCACGTGAGAAGCACCCTTGAGTGTTACTGATGGTGATGGTGGTGGTGACGATTAGCTTTGGGGGATTTTCAGGAGACCTACCTGGAATTCTGGTAGGGATTTCCAAGCTTCATGGTAGAGGAATAGCCCCAGTTAAAGTGTATCGATCACCCACTCCATGGGAAGCAGCCCCGAGGGCAGCATTTGCCCTACTGACAGGCCTTTACTCCCCCTTGACACACCGGGAAAGGTATTTCTAAACCTCTCAGCAGAACTGCTAGCAACCCATGTGACTCTTCTGAAGGCAGAGTATGTGTGTGTGTGCATTTTTCGCAGCAAATTTGAGACAGCTTTGTCCGTGTACATCCCTCCCACTCTCTCAGTCTCTCTCTTGTTCATTTATGTCCAACAATGTTATCTCCAGGTTGATACCCTAGGGTTTGGCATTTTTGAGGGTTCCTTTTTTGTTCTCTTTCCCATGTGTATGCATGTGTGCTTTTTAGTTCCTTTAGTCAATGTAAAAAACCCTCCACTGACGCTTGGAGAAGCCATCTGCATTTATTTTATCACCTTTGCACATGTGTTCAGGAATAAAATCTGTGTAGTCAGTTTATGGCTACCTGGAGATTCCTCTGGCTTCACCAGGAAGACACATCCCCCAGGCTTCCAGCTCTGAGGGCCCTGGGCATGCAAAGCCAATGTCAGGTCCTCCATTAGGCTGGGCTTTGGGTCACCGAGCTCCACCTCCACTCAGCCTCAGCCCAGGGAACAGCCTACCGTCTACGACACCCCCTCCTACCACCCTGGCTTGAGGGCCTTGAATGTGCTCGGTTCTGCAAACCCAGGAGAAGCCACAGCCACTACAGACTGATTCTCTCACCTGGAACCTTTCTCAGCCTAATCCTCTTGCTCAAAGTCCCAACTCCCAAATCCGGAGAGCCCAAACTCCTTACCCATGCCTTTTCAAGTGATGGTGGGCGAGTGGACTTCTCAAAAGGCGTGCATTTCACTGCAGGCTGAAACGTGGTGCCCCTGTGTGGATGTGAATCCCTAGGTTTTTGTTTGGCTGCAGATGGAGGATGGCCCAGCTTGGAGGAGCAGAACCACAGAGCAGGTCAGAAGTGCTCTGAAGGACAGCGGATTTGCTCCCTTCGGTGCTCGGTCTGTATTTGGTCCTAGTGTATGGAAGGCCAACGAAACAGCACAGACGTGCCTGTGGTGGGGGGAGGGTGGAGAGGAGCGAGGGGGTGGAGAAGGCAGTGGTCCAAAGATATGGAAGATGTTTCCAGAAGCTACTGCTGATGAGCTTGGCTGAGTTGGACTGTGGCAGTTTAGTAATGACACCGCCTATTCGATTACAGCAGTCTCTGTGGCAAGAAAACATCAAAGATTATTGGGAAATCGTGAAACACAGCCTAATGAGTTAGATGGCTTTCCACAAGGAGATGTATGGAGGTGGGTGGGCATGCATGTGAGCATTTGCGTGTGTGTGTGAATAGCTGCTTTGATATCCTAACCATTGATGTATTGCATTTTTTTAAGGAAAGGTAATGCTTGGAAAGAATGTTCCGGAACACAAGTTTAACCTCTAGGAGATGGAGCTGCTAGCCAGCTGGGGAGCACATGGAAAATGAACATTCTTGGAACCAGGAAACAGGCTAATCAGGGTTGAGGATTTACAGACAGAAAAGGCACCAGGCAAATTCCAGCAGCCAAAACAGAAGGAGTTGGAGTTGTGGGCCTTCTGATTTAGTAGAAAAGCACTGGAAGCTGGTGCTGGGGAGAGGGTGTAGAAGATAAGGTTAGACCAAAGAATAAGTAATAATAGTAATGATTATTTATTGGCTGCTTCCTCCATGTAAGGCACTGTGTATATCCTGGCAGTTTTAACTCTTTTGTGCAGTTGAAGACACTTGTTAAGAAAAGTTAACTTGCCCACAGTCATACAGCTGGTAAGGGCAAGTGCCCAGATAAGGGCCCAGAGGTCTGTGTGGTTTGGAAGCACATGCCCTCAACTGGGTAAGATGCAGTGGAGAAGCTGCTACGTGCTCTAGGGACCAAGTGTTAAATTTCAACTGGGTGAGGGAGTGAGGAGGGTGACTTGTGCTCAACACACAGGAGAGATGAAAGGGTCAGTATGGGGGGGCCTTACAACAATTGTTGCACCTGAGGGAGATGCCAGATTCAGCAGTACTGCAGCCCACTGCCCCAGGGGCTTCCGGTGGGTTGGGAACCCTCCATCCCCACCCAGCAACAAAAAAAATCACTGGCGACCATAGCTTCTCCCTGAAGTACAAAGATCAGCATTGCTGTGACATCACTTTCAGGCCTTTGCAAAGACATCAGAGACAGGAATCTCAAATGTGGACAGAACCTTTCACCCTCCCTTACAAGGCAGATTTTTATCTTTTATTCATTCAGTACATTTTTAAAAACTTTGTTGATTGCCTGTTAGATGTCAGGCACCCTGCTCAGCTGTATGGACTCAGCACAAAAGACGTCGTCCCTCCTGGAAGGGCAGTAAGTAGAAAGGATGGGACCTTAAGGCTTAGCAGCTTAGAGTGTCCTTGACAATTTCCACATCCTCTCCCCAAGCACCTCCACACAAGGAGCTGGCTCTATTTTAAAAACAGCCCTAATTACCACATAGAAATACAATCCTTATGTTGAAGCTAAATCTATAGATGACTAGATTGTCAACAAAAGGGCATACAGGAACCCAGAAAACAAGCAACTTAATGCTGGTTGGGACAGTCAGGGAAGGCTCTACTGAGGAGGTGACCTCTGAGCTGGCTCTTAAGGATGAGTAGCCATTTGATGGGGAAGGCTATTCCAGACAGAGGAACAGCCTACAAAAGTGCATAATGGTGAAAAGGTCTGACATATGGAGAGAAAAGAAAAGGGTTTGAGGTAACAAGAATTTCATGACTGTAGGAAGCTGGAGAGAGAAATTCAGATGAGATAATTCAAGGCCATTAAGTAAAAGACTATTAATTTTTTATTTGTTTGGTTACCCCCAACCTTAGCATCAGAAGCACCTAGAGGGCTTGTTAAAGCTGCTGGCTGGGCCCCATCACCTGAGCTTCTGATTCATTAGGTCTGGGGTAGAACCTGAGAACTTGCCTTTCTAACAAGTTCCCAGATGATACTGTTGCACCCTTTGGGAATCACTGTTTTATTTAACAATGAGGAGTCAATAAGGGGTTTTTTTCCAGCCATTTTTTTTTAAGGAAGATAATTTTAGTGGCAGTATACCTGACAGGCAGACTAGAGATGGACCAATAGAGTGACAGCTGGAAAAGCAGCAGTAAGTAATACAAGGCTTAGGCTAAGGAGAAGGCAGGGGAGTAAGGAGAATGCAATCAGTAAAGTTTGGTAGCCAATTGGATTTTTGAGACGCAATCAATAAAGTTTGGTAGCCAACTGGATTGGGAAGGTGAGAGAGGAAGGCATTAGGGATGATGACCCCAACATTATCAAGAAATACTGGTTCTAAATCAAATTCAAAAGGACAGGGTTTGAAGGCAGGAATGGTAGGTGGTGAGTTTGAGGTACCCTTGGGGCATCAAGGTAGAGATGTCCAATAGATACCTAATTATCAAAATAGATGGATGCCTGAAATTATGAAAGTTTTTATTTATTTAGATGAAAGCCTTTTAGTCAATCAGGAAAATAAAGGGTTCCTCTCAGGAAAATCCTAGAAGGAGCCAAACACCATTTGGTTCCAGAGGTCCAGACATGCTGTTCCCTCTGTTGGTTCCCTTCATCTGACTCCGTCTTCAGTGTGTAAATTCCTTTTCCTTGGGTTTGGGCTTTTCCAAAGATGGACTCCTGAGATGGTCACCTAGCTTATCATGCCATTTCATATTCTCCCGGCACCCAGCATTTTATTTCATATCACAGAACACAACTGAAATGACAGCTATTCAGTTACTCGTGTAATTATTTGTTGGATATGTTGCCCCATTTGGCTCTAATCTCCATGAGTAGCTATCATCGCTGGCTTTAGTCAGAACCATATCCCCAGTGCTGGGCACTAACCTCTCAGTAGGCATTCATCCACTATGTGTAGTACAAGCCAACGAATGAGTCCCCTTCATAAACTGGGACTCCCAACAGGAAGGGTTTGGATCAAATCAAAGGGAGAATGGATTCATATGGGAGGATATATTGCTCTTGAGTTATTAGATGTTGATGATGAGTTAGGGGAATGTGTTTTAGAGACAAGGAGCTCCAAAATATACAATGGACAATATTCTACAACATAGAATCATAGCATCCTTTTCAGTCCAAAGATTCAAAACTCCATTACACCACTGGTACAATGTTGGGAAGAAGACTTGAATTGGAAGAAATCTTTTAAATATATGTAAAGGGAAACAAAGCACAGATCATGAACTAGGGCTATGTTTACACTTCTTAAATAAAGAACATCATGTATTGGTTGAACACTCATTCATCCACTCAAGCATTCATTCAACAATTTCCTATAGAAACCTACTTTGTACAGCTCTCCTAGGCATTGATTTTTATAATGACCAAAGGACAGAGGCACGTAATACCTTAATGGAGCTTCCAGTCTACAGGGTGTAACAGGAACAAAAGTAAAGATATAAACAAATATGTACATAAAATAATTTCAGGCAATAGCAACTGCTAAGAAGAAACATAAAACTGTGAAAGGATAGAGAATGAACAGGGAGTGGTTGGGGGAAAGGTGATAGTGGCATTAGACACCATGTATTTCATGATTAAAATGCTTGCTGCAATGAAATTCAAGACATGAAAAGTCAGTATGCCTAAGGGAAGTTGAACACATTTTCATATACTCAGAGCAATTAATAGCCCTAATTAAAGCATAGGATCTTTAATGATCTAGGATCAAAAGTCAGGCTTTGGCAATAGAAGGGCAAACAGGGCCCAATTCATGAATCATCTCTGGGGGAAGCATTTTATCAGAGACAGTAGGCAACCCAGATCCCCCTGAGAGGCCAGTATCATGCATAGTGTTGCTTTTTACCAGATGTCTCCTTCAGCCTTCCCGCTCTCTGAGGGACCTTGTATCCTGTCAAACCTGTTGCATTCCAGAGAAACAAGATTCAGTCCCTCCCTCCTGCTGTCTGGGCAGGCCCCCAGGCCCCCCTGCAGATGGTGAAAGGCCTGGGGGTGGGGGGGACAGGCAGTGGGCAGGGCCACTCCTTCTGAATTTCTGTGCCTCTGGCTCCTGCTGGCAGCTCCCCAGCCAGGGCAGGTGGGAAGCTTTGCCTGACCCGAGGCTAGGTTTCTGGTTCTGGCACCCCAAGGGGGCTTTCTTTTCATCTAAGTCATGCTTCAAGAAAACTACTCCTGGGGTCCCATCACAGCGACTATTCTTGCGACTGTAGTGAGTCATTTGTACACCATAGCCCTTTGTTTTCCTTTCTGAAAAATGGGTATAAAAGCATTCCTCATTCAATGACAAAGAATCCTAGAAGCTAACCCAGCCTATCTGAAGAATGAGTGGCCGAGGTGACAGCTTTGAGACTATACAGGCGAGGCCAGATGGGTGGTCTCTGAAACACTCCCAAAGGGCCACTGGAACTACTTCCCAGTCCGTCCTACTAAACCAACTAGACTCCAGAGAGGCTAGGCAACCAAGTCAAGGTCACCCAGCTAATGTAGGGCAGAGCAAAGATGAAAACCAGACCTTCAGTCATCCAGCCCAGCACAGCCTCCATTTCTCCACCTCCCTCTGCAGGCTCCCTGCCCACCCCTCCAGCAGCGAGGGACCTGAGGGCTTTCTACACTTCTCCAAGGCCAGCAGAACTTTCGCCACCCCAGAATCTACTCTGCCTGCTGGTGCTTCTGCTGTTCCAGGACTTTGCACATGGAACCTTCAACCCACAGCAATGCGACTCCAGAGGCCGCCCCTCTGGTTTGTCGTGTGGTGTGGTGACCCAAGTCTAGGAGACCTGGACTTGCCTCTGACCCCACTGTTCATAGTCATGTGACCTTGGACAAGTTCCCTGATTTGGTTCAGTCTCGAGTTTCCCATAAAGTGGACATGATGCAATCTACCTGTCTGGATGCTTTGAAAATGTCTGAAGCTAGAACAGGCAGCACGGGCCAGCAGACAGCTGCAGGCCGGAGCAGGGGCGGGGCCCCTCCAGACCTTCTTTGGGTGTTGGATTATAATGAATTCCTGAGGACACCAGAGGAAGTGCAGGGGTCGTGGGAGATCCCTGTGGGGGCTTGGGACAGCAGTTACCAGGAACTGGTACAGTAGGTGCTTGGTATTTAACCACTGCCCAACTGTGCCAACATCTTCCAGCCTGACTTCCACTCTACCCTCCGTACAGGATTGTTGTCAGCGTGGAAGGCCAACAATTAAGATGCGTGGCAGCATGTCTGGCCTCCAGGAAGCTCTCAATGACACTGGTTCCCCCCCCAGAGACAGGGCCTGTGCCTGAAGGCCCCAGAGCAGGAAACCCAGCCGCTCTCTTGCTTCTCACCACCACCCTCACTTTGAGGGTAATGCCTCTTATCCTTGCCCAAATCCCTCATTCTATAGGCCTAGTCTGCTCTGGCGCTTTTGGTGTTTAAGTCCAGACCAAAGCTGGAAGCTTTCTCAAGCCCTTGTAAAAGCCCCCTAGGCTCTAAAAGCACAGAACCAATTGAATGGGAAAGGACGTCTTGAGCAGAAGATTCCTGGTTTCTACGTGAAACAGAAACTCCTTTCCACCTCCTAATGCTGCAGCAGACAGTGGCTCCACAGGGCTGGAGCCCGCCCTGCTGCCGGGTGAGGCCCTGCCCCATCCTGGTTATCTCAGTTTGGCAAGAGGGGGAATAGCTATAGTGTAGACAAGCAGTAGTCAAGTGGTAGTTCGGCATGTCCAGCAGGATTGCAGGTATGAATCTGAGAACCCTGGTCCAACTGCAAGACCTCAGCTGACTCAAGGGTTTCTGGGCCACATCTATTGCCCTGACCGAGCACAGGCTTGGGGAAACAGATCACAGCACAATCTCCTGGACAGAGAGACACAGGAGGAGTGATGCAGTTTGATCGCTGTTTCAATAGCTTTCATGACAGCTTGTTACTAGGGCACAACAGGGGGCCCTTTTGCCTCCAGCCAGCTAATAGGATGGCGTGGATGGAACATGAAGACTGAGGACAGCAGGGTCTGGATCACGCAGCCCATTGTGCCATGCTCCAGAGTTGGGATGTAGTCCTGCCGACAGGTACGAGCTTGTGTCCTTTGGAAGATAAGCAGGGGAATGACGTTCAGTAGATAAGTCACCATGGGCCCAAGTGTCCCATGGGAGAAGGGCCAAACTTCATCCACCCTCTGGGGCTCTGCACCCCCTGGGCCACCTGCACTGGCTGCTCCATAGTATCTGTGCAGACCCAGGCCTGCCTGGAGTCGGAGGGGCGGATGTGACCAGCCATGCAGTGGCCCCGTGTAGATCCCAGGATGCTCTATTACATTCTGTCTGGAGGATGGACATGCTCAAAGTTATGTTGAAGGGAAAGACCTGGGGTGGTGGGATAGGGGCGGACATCCAGGTTTGGAAAAGGTAGATTCAAGACTCAGCCTTTGGTGGGGCCCCTTCCTTTGCTCACCCTCTCGTGTGGGTTTGACCCATCACTCAGCATGACCCCATACATTCCCTGGTGCCCTTGGCCTGGTGGAGGGCCAGCTCTGGTCACTGCCCTTTCTGGTGTCCTGTAGCTGGAAATCTGGATGCTGGGTCTCAGTCCTGGGATGACAGCACTATCCACGTCATCCTGTCATGCTGATCTTCCTGAGCTGATCATCTTGCTGTTCCGTCCTCTTCCTCTTACCCTGCCATGCCTCTCCCTGAACTTCTGAGACGAGCCCTGCTTCATGTCAGCATGACTGTCAGCCTGTGCGGGGTGGGTCTGGCAGCCTCGCTCAGCCTCCGGAACCCACAGGCCCTGTTCCAGGTTGGCAGCCCCCACTTACCCTCTCACCCCAGGGGCAACAAGGTTGCAGTTCCACAGGAGGGTAGGAATTCAGAGAGCACAGTTCCAGTGGCCTGAGGAGCACAAAGCTCCTTGCTGCCCCGTGGACCCCTTTGTATTGCGTGTCCTTTGCTGCCAATCAAATTAAGCAGTGTGTCTCCGCATCCGGCAGGAGCCCCAGCAGCTGGCTTTTCTCTCCCCTGATGCGCCCAGGGCAGAATGTGGGTATTCCCACGCGTGGATTTTCACCGAACGCCATTCTTGTCAGGCCCCCCCACAGGCTTTCGGCAGTTCTCTGTTGCCCGGAGTCCAAGCTCCCTGGCTGGGCACCTGGGATCACTGACAGTATAGCCCCAGCCTCCCTCTGGCTATTTCTCTCTCTAACGAACACAGAGCCCAGCCCCACTGGCTGTGTCCCCGTCTCTCGGACCTGCCATGTGCATGCCCACCACCAATTCCTGGTGCAGCCTGTTCCCCCCGGCAGCCCTTGCGCACCCTTCCCCAACCACAACCTCCATCACACCCCAAGGGCTTTTCCTGCTCGACTCGAAAGTGATGTCAGAAAAGAAAAAGTAGCACACTCATGAAGTCCTAACTCTTCCATCCATGGTGTTTGCCCCGTGACAGATGGGGATGCTGAACGCCTGGGGGGTCAGCAACTCACCCACATTGCAGTAGGTAATGAGGCATGCTGGCACTCACACCACTCCAGGGCTTAAGCCTCGGGGGCTCCCCACACGAAGAGGCGGGACAGCGTTCTAGATGACACACAGGGCTCCTGACTCATGCCCACGTGTCTCTGCACATGCTCTTACTTCTTCCTGGAGTGCTCGCTCCCCTTTCTCCGAGGGAAAAACCCTAGCCAGACTTTAGAGCTAACTTGACCATGCCAGAAGCCGCACCAACTCCTCTCCTCAGAATTGGATACAGCATTTGCAAGGCTGGTGCAAATGGTCAACCTGGGCTCTTCATTCATAAACGATCCCTTCTACATGCAGGGCCCTGCGTGACTGCCCAGGCCCCCACCCACAAGGCCCACTCGCTCCTCTCTGGCTCCAGAGCACCTGCTGCCCCCCTCCTCACACTCACACTGCCAGGAATCAGGGAGCAGGGTCCATGGTCATCCTTGCTGCAGCCCCATTGTAAGCAGTGCCCAGCACACAGTAGGCCCTCCATAATGTTTATTGAATTGGAAGGACTTCTTGAGTACAGGAGGTGTTGGACTTCAGAACAGGTGATGCTAAGAACAAAAGAAATACCTGTATGTCCAGACTTTCTGGTACTCGAAATTTTTAAAAATACCAGAAACCCTCTTTAAAATACAAGATCGGATACCATCATGGGCTTAATTATGCAGCCCCCAGAATTCAAGTGTTGAAGTCTTAGCTCTCAGTACCTAAGAATGTAACTGTATTTGGACATAGGGTCTTTAGAGAGGTGATTAAATATACAATGCGTTCATTAGGGTGGGCCCTAACCCACACGACTGGTGTCCTTATACGAAGAGGAGACTAAGGCACACTACAGACATGCAGGGAAGATGAACTGTGTGAAGACACAGCAGGAGAAAGCGCCATCTACAAGCCAAGAAGAGGACCCTGAAATAGATCCTTCCCTCCTGGCCCTTAAGAAAACACCAATCCTGTTGACCCCTTGATCTTGGACTTCCAGCTTGCAGAATTGTGAGACAACAGATCCCTATTGCCTAAGTCACCCAGTCTGTAGTCCTCGCAAACTAATATGGGTCCTGAAGGAAGAAAATAAATCACCACAATTTATAAATGTTCAAAGCTGACAGGTGCCATAAAAAAATGTAAAAATATAGAAAACTGAGCACTAATAATTTCATCAACTTCCTGGCATACCTCTGTAATACTTTATTTCCTGTATTTCTTGCCAGCATATGCTTCCTAACTGACAATAGTTTTATCATATTTCTATAGAGAAAATAGAAAGATAATTTAGCTTCTCTTGTAACAAGGTTGTTCAAATTTCATTTCTTAATATTTATATTTCAGGAAGGTTTCTCTCAGGCTCACAACTTAGGTTTGGTAATGTCATGTAACCTTTTCAGAATTGTTGGCAAATTTAGGAAAGCCTCTGTTAAGGTCCTTTCACATATCAGCTGAAAGATGTCAGGACCTTTTTTAATGCAGTGATTAATGTGTAGTACTCTTTGACTTGCCAACACTCATTAACCAGCCTGTCATCATCGTCCCCACTGAAGGGTTATGTTATCCTCATCAGTGACACCAGTTTATGTTGAATCAGCAGAAGAAGGAAAATATTTTTTCCAATGTGAACATGTAAGTCATCCCTTTCCTTTAATTGGGTTACATCACAATCCAAGAGCCTACTCATTAATGCATCATTTTGACTGGAAATTTCTCTCTTCCTCAGTGAATGAATAATACTTCAGTGTAATCTTTAGTGAGACTTTTTTGTTACAGTTTGTCTTCTGATGTCAGAATGATTTTAATCATACTTTAAGATTTTTTTTAAACCATGTAACATATGCATATATTGCAGGGTGTCTCCTAGCCTTTGGGGCTGGAGCCGGCGAGGGCACCCAAAGCTGAAGCTTCATTAGCTTCCTGGTAAAGCAGAAGAACTGAACCAACATGTACCTCCAGCCGCCTTCCCCCCGCCCACAGGCTCCAGTCAGCAACACACGTCTTCACACCCACAGTCCCCAGGCTACAGCAAATTTCTGTGAGGTCAGGATAAAAAGATTTGTTTTTCGTTAACCCTTCTACCCAGAACCTGTGCTCCCCTGGAGTGAGAGGCTTGTGAGAGGGGAGAGAGGGGTCCTGCTGGGGCCCCCAGTGAGGCCCATGGCCTCTGTGGTGCCTACGGGGGCTGACAGCATGGGCTCTGGAGCCAGAGCTGGAACTCTGATGTGAACTCCATCCTGTATTAGTTGTGCAAACTAACCCCTCCGATCTTTCCTTTCCTCATCTGTAAAATGGCTGGAAAACTACCTAATAACACAGGGAAGTTGTTAGAGAGGTGAGTTATTATTTCAGGTAAAGTGCTTTGCCCAGGGCTGAGTGCTTCATGAGTGCGCACTGCAAAACAGTTAATGTTTTTTATTAAGGATATGATCTGAGGACCCGGGAAGACTAGTCGTGGGCACAGCCCTGTCCTTGCTCCAGGGAGCTCCCCACCGCCCCTTCCCTCGCCTCATTGAGAGCTGCACCCTCTGCTTCTCCAGGTCGTGGGCCAACCACACATCCTGTCTCCCATTCCCCAGATGGTGGGGATTCCTACCAAAGAGACTCAGGGTTTCATCATCTTCCAAGCTTAGTGCATGAGGTGGCTGTACCCACCACAAATGCCAGCTGGCAAATACCCTGTGAGGATTCCAGAGAGGCCCAGGCTGCAATGCCTGGGCCACCCCTGTTTGCCAAAGGCCTGCCTCGAAACCTGACCCTGCACGTGCCAAACAGGAACAGGAAGGGCAGGTCACACGGCTTCTTCCTAGAAGCCTTTCTAGATTTCACTCTTCTGTCTTGAACTCAGCCCATAATCTGTATCTGCTCTACCTCTGGGCTCAGTTTGTTCAAGAGCTGTCCCCTACTGTCATGTGTAGTATGTTTCTGAAATTGTGTAGCAAAATCAAATCTTCAAAAGCATAATTATAGACTTACATGGCATAGGGGTGTATTTTCCCAGGAATCTAAAAGAAATATAGTAATTACACCTCACCTTTTGGGTGCAATTTTTGCAATATACTACCCATATTTTGAGCATACTTGTCAATTTACTTCCTTTACAATTCAACATTCATTGATATTAATGAAATATCAATAGGAAAAAACAACATGGTGCCCTTGGTGCTGGACACCATTCTCAGTGTTTGGAATATATCTTTCATGAAGCTTATAGACTCTAATGGAAGGAGACAGATGATGAAAAGAACGAGTAATAAATAAGACAATCTGTTAGATGGTATTGAGTGTATGGGGAGTGTGGGGGAGAAAGCAGAACAGAGTCATGAGGACCCAGAATGCCGGTGGGGTTGAATGCAGGTTGCAATTAAAAACAGGAAGCCCAGGGAAGCCTCACCCATATGCTGAGCTCTGAGCAATGATGTGGAAGGTTGGTGAGGGAGTGAGCCACGTGGAAGTCCAGGCACAGGGCATTCTGGGTAGAGGGCCCACAGCAGGAGCATGTCTAGTAGTTCTTGGAACGCGTCAGTCAGCTTAATTCTGGGGAGCATCTGTCTGTGGCCTCCTTACTTTTTCTTTGGCAAGACTAATGACGTCTATCTTTGTCCTACTGTTGCTATGTTTAATAGACCTATACTTTCTACCCCTGCCTTCCACGGCTTTATTTTTATAAAGCACTAAGGGCAAAATTTAATTAACTGTGTAAAATATCTGCACAAATTCTGTGCCTGAAGCCAAAAGTGTCCGCACACGCTGATCTGCCAGCTGGCATGCTACGCCCCCACGTGGAAGCTTGTAAGGTTTGGCCCCCAGGCGTGGAAGTTCCAGTCTGGCACTTGGAAGGAAGTCAGGGGTATCCGTGTACAATGTCCAAACATGCATGCTGAACACAGGGAAGTTTATGGAAGTCAAGGGCTTCTTGCTCCATTAATGAAGAGCCCAAGGCAGAGGCAGGCGTCGGGGAGGGGGTGCATGCTTGTGGAATGCAGGCCACACCCGCCTTCTTCTCAGAGCCAGTGAGGGCTTTCCTGCCCTTGAACTAGAGCAGCCTCCCAGGCAGCTGTGTGCATGTAGCTGGCCGGTGGGGATTCTGGGGAGGGTCCCATTCTGGGGGGGCCGCCCTTCTGGATGGCCTGGGTTGCAGAAGTGCACCGCGTCGTCCTTCTGGCTGCAGGGGTTGCATGTCTTCTCCGCCAGTGTGCTCCACTCAGGCGAGGACCTTCTGAGGCACCCACGTTGCAGTTCCCAGAGGCTTAAGGACAGGCTGTGGGACATGGGGGCGTCTGGGCTGGTGAGCCTGGGAATCGGGGCGGGGGTGTCTGTGCAGGGAAGCTGGCCCACCCCAGTCATAAATGCCATCCTCTTAGGGACACGCAGGAGTATTTTATTGTTTCATTGAAAACTGAGCCCCCAGCGCAGCTGTTCTGCCCAAGAATTCCAGGGGCAGGGATGGTGCGGGAAGTGGGCCATGGCTTGGTTGTCAAGTATACGAGATCTTGTTACTGGGTTTGGGGGGAAACTGGATGCTGTTCCAGGGCTCCAATCTTTCTTACGCCACACACCAGCACGCTAGCCCTGCTAAAGGTGACCAAGATACAAGGGCTGTGTGTTTACTCCCTGTCACCCAAGCAAATTGTTTCTGAGCCAACTCTGACAGAGTCTGTTTTCAAATAGGAAAAAGGTTTTTAAAAAACTTTGGAGAGCAATACCTGCTCCCTGTGGGAGATGACAGGTGAGCCTGTGCTGCAGACAGGATCTTTCCCTCCTGTTCTGCTTACAGAGGCTCTGCGCTAGCTGGTTTGTTCGCCTGGAACGCTCTTTCCTCAGATTTCTACTTGGCCATCTCCTTCTTGTCTTTCAGATTGCAACTTTAAAGGCCTCCTCCCCCAGGATGCCTTCCCTGACCACCCAGGCACTCCGTCACTGTAATTGTCTCCTAGCAGTTATCTCTCTGCCTGATATTTTTGTGCTGATGAGAACACAGCCACCCTTGAGGGCAGGGACTGTGTGTCTCCTTGCTGCTGCAGTATTCCAGCACCTGTAAGAGTACCCAGCACACAGCAGGCATTCAGTAAATGTATTTTATTATGTTGAATAAATGAATGGTGTTCAAGACCTGGCCTATGCATTTTCTTTGATGATGAGGTGGAGAAAATATATGTGGTGGGGGAGGGGTGAAGGAGAAGGGCCTTAATCAGGAAAGAAAAATAATGCCAAATTTGTTTTCTTCAAGTAAGCCTGCTTACAAACATGGTCCTTGAAGTTGGATCTCATTGTGGCTCCTGCCGCGCACCTCGGAGACACTGGGACGGTCTTGCAACATCGGTGACTTCGTTGTCTCTCCCTTTGGAAAACATGCCCCTACCCTACAAAGTCTGAAAATCCCTTTTTTTTTTCCTGAAATATTTTCCTTCAACTTAATGAGCTTGAATTCCTACCTCACTTTGGAAGTTGTCATTGTACATTATAAAAGTCAAAAAGAAAACACTTCCTGACCCTCCAAACATATCTAGATTCTCCTGGAGCCGACAATAGCTGTGTGACCTTGATCAAACCACTTCCCTCTCTGGACCTCAGTTTTCAGTAAAGGGAGGAGATGGTGCTGGCTGATATCCAAGGTCCACCTAGAAAGCTGTGAGCTTCACACCCAGGTACCATCCACAAAGGTGGCTGCCTCTCCAAGGAGAAGCCTCATGACCCACCACTTCTGGGAATTACAGGAAGCAGAGGACCTCCTTCTTGGCAATTAGGACCCTGCCTGCTTACCCCCCGGGGCTGTCCTTCCCTCAGAATATGCCATTACAATGCATCACAAAGATCCTATTTGACAAGAGAGGAAAAGCAGAGTTGCTCCTCTTGCAAGAATAGCCCCAGTTCTCCACCCAACCCTGTATCCAAATCCTTTGCAATATGAGTTAATACTCTTCACATCAAGTGGTGGAGTCTATGTTCCCACTCCTCAAATTTTGCCCACCTTTGTGGCTGCTCTGGCAAAAAAGAATGTACTGGAAGTATCAATGTGTAAATTTGGAGCCCAGGTTTCAAAAGGCCTTGCACGATACTTTTCTCCTTCTTGGACACCTGAACTGCCATGAAGGTTGCCTCAGCCAGCCTATTGGAGGATAAGACACATGAATAAGCCCCACCCAAGACCAGAAGAACTGCCCAGCCAAGATCAGCTGAGATCAGCCAAGTCTGGCTCAGGTCAGCAGAGCTGTGCAGCAGACCAGAGACATATGAGCAATGATAAATGGTATGGTTGTTGTAAGGTGGTTATGATGTAGCAATAACTGAATGATGATACACCCTGGATCTCCCCCCATGGCATCCCGGCCTTCCCTTTGTACCCTAGAGCACCCATACGCATGATCTGCCCCTTCTACCTCTGCGCTACCTAATTTACGTCTTAAAATTACAGCTCCTGTCCTGTCAGTTCAGCCGTATGTATAAAGGCATACAGACAACTGCCAAAGGATGTAATTTTATTTTTCAGGGTCTCTTAAAAACTGGGTGACATAAAGTGATCAGCTCCTTGGGTCAGCCGTGGTATCTGAAATTGTGGCCCAAAGAATCAGTCTTTTGAATGACAGTACAGGTCATACACATTTTGTAGATGAACACATATCCCCCACCTCTGTCTCAGTGGCATGTGGGGATCAGATGCAGGAAGGATCACTTTAGGGTTGGGAAGGGACCCCTGTGGGGAATGCAGATTTGGTGGGGTGTTCCTTAGAGGCTTCCACATAGGAGCCCTCAGACAAGTTCAACTCGTAGTTTTACTGAGGATGGACTGTTTTCTTGTGCAAGCATTCCATTTCCTTCATGTGTTCAGTTAACATGTGTTAGAAGTCCATTGTAAAAAAGGCAGGCACCAGGCTAAACCCAGAGGATGACAAAGACATATAAGCCAGAGTCCCTGCCCTCCAGGACTGTACTAGTTTAAAATCCCAAAGGGGCAGAAAAGCTCTAGGAGCCTGGGCCAGTATGCCATTAAGTTCAGATTTAGTAATTCCTTCTAAAAGTTTGGAGATAAAGCCAACAATTAGAAAGCTCAATTAGAAAGATATTTATATTCTTATGAATTTACAGTTCTTCAAATTTTACTCAAATTGCATTTCTCTCTGCAAATACTATTGACATTCAAAGGCATGATTCAAGCTGTTGATTTTGCCCTATCCCCAAACCCATCTCCCACAGTTTTACCCACCTCTATGAATGATTCTATTGTTCACCTAATTGCTCAGGCATTATGTAAAAACAAAGCCTCTATTTATACATGAGACCTATTATTCTTTTTTCTTTTATACTCTATTCTTTATACTATAACTCTACTCTAATAACATATACAGAATCCAGCCATCCCTCCCTACCTCCACCCTCACCATCCTAGTGTAAACTTCTCACCTGGACTTCCGCAGAAATCTTATGGTCTTTCTGCTTCCATCCTTCTCCCCTACATACTTTTCTAACCAGTAGGCAAAAAGAGCCCATTCAAATGTAAGTGATTATGTTTATCCTTGACTCAAAACCTTGCATTGGCTTCCCATCACACAATAAAACCCAAACTTCTCATCAGAGTCAACCAGGCTCCAGACAGCGTGACCCTGGCCACCCCTTGAACCACAGCTCCCATCACTCTTATCTTTGCTGAACCCTGTTCTGCTCACACGGGAAATACTGCTTTTCCTTAAATTGGCCAGACATTCCTACCTCGGGGTCTTTGCGCTTGCAGTTCCCTCTGCCTGTGACCTGGCCCCAATCTTCTCATGGATCATTTTTCTTGACATTTTGATCTCTACTCAGATCCTACCTCCTCACAAAGAACTTCCTTGGCCACCAGAGCTAACATAGCCACCATTCCTACCACCCCACTCCTCCTCTGCAGTCTCCTGCACTCTGTCCCTTCACTCACCACTCATATCATAGCATGTGTTTGTTTAGTTACTGGTCGATACTGAACACGAGCTTCCTGAGTGCAGAGGTCTCGGCTGCCATGTAGACACAGCACTTTGAACAGCACCTGCTCTTCCCCACTGCATGAAAGACATTTCTGGAATGGATGCCTATGTGTTCACATTACTTCTCTTAATATTTCTTAATGTCTCATCTTGTACAATAATCATTAAGTGAATAGGCATGTCTGTAGTATAGCTCAAACATGACTCTTGAAATTCAAGTGTGAATTAAATACCATTGCTTCTCTATTTAAAAAAAATACAATTTGTTTTTCCTTCTTCAAATCATGCCTTCCCCCCACCCAACCTCCGAGGTATTCTAGTTACTTCCATTGTACCAACAAGGAGACAAAGTCCCAGAAAAGGTAAGCCAGCCTCAGTCTTTGCTGTCTCAACAAGAGGGTTGACCCCTAGGAAGCAAATTCTACCCAGGAACTTTGGCCACAGAAAAGTCACTCTGGGGATCATTTCTGAGGCAAAAGCCCTGCAACCTTGTGTTCTCAACTTCCAGCATGGGAGGAACGTCCACCTCCCCAGCCGCCTCCTCTGTCCGGCTGTCCCCTCCCCTCACAGGGCAGGCTGGGGCTTGCTGCTGTCTGTGCACAGGGGCTGTGCATGTGGGTCTCTGGTTACTAGCAGCACTTCCAGCTTCAGAAGCCCCAGGGCTGCACTCCCCAGCGCCTTCATGTCAGGCGCAAATAAACAGTTGTTAATGTTCCCCTGGGCCTATGTGCTTGATGTCATCACAACAAGGATTTTTGCAATCGGCACAGCCGGGATGCAGACACCTGAGGCCTCCAGGCTGACAGCTGCAAGGGGTCATTTTCAATTGGAGGATGACTCGAAGAAGAAAAAAACGTCTGGCATCGAAGCTTCTCCTTAAGCCTGCCTACCCAAGGCCTGGGGCTCCCGGACAGAGCCAGGCCCTGCCATTCATTTGCTGGCCAACAGTGTGCCCAGCCTGGGGCAGCTGCTAGCACCCTGCCCTCGCTCCGGCTGCCCTTCACACAGGAGAAAGCACAGGTGCCTCAGCAGCCTAGCCATCTCCTGGAAAGGCTCACTCTGCAAGTCCTTGTTCTCAGGAGGGAAGCCACACACAGCCCCGAGGAGTGGGCAAGAACTCTGGAGTTACACAGAACTGGTTTGAACCCTGGTTTTCTACCTGCTAGCTGTGTGATCGCGGGCAAGTTCCCTGACCTCGTATGAGGACTCGCGCAGGGAGCAGACGTGCCGTCTAATTGGTAGTTAGAACGGAAGTGTTTAAAGGGACTACTTACAATAGTGCGGGCACAGAGGCAGGTCCCAGAGAGGGTCGCACACACGGAGCCCTGGAGGGAAGCCAAACACCAATCAAGATAAAAAGTATTCAAAGTAGTGTTTTTTCAAATTAAAATGAAAAATGAAGAATATCAAAATCTTAAATAAAAACAGGCTCCAACAATACCATGCCAAAGCATGTTGAAGCATGAGGCAAAAGGGAAAAATGTGCCTCCCTATCTACACACAGCTGACCCTTAAACGACATGGGCTTGAACTTCGGGGGTCTAGTTATACATGGATTTTAAAAAAACTAAATACCTACAGTATTTTAAATGTATTTTCTCTTCTAATGATATTCTTAATAATAACATTTTCTTTTCTCTAGCTTCCTTTATGATAAGAATATAGTATGTAAAACATACACCGCACAAAACGTGTTATTTGACTGTTATCAGTAAGGCTTCTGGTCAACAGAGGGCTATTAATAGTTACGTTCTGGGGGAGCCAAAAGTTATACACAATTTTTTGGCCATGCAGAGGGTCAGCACCCCTAAACCCCACCCCGCATTATTCAAGAGTCAGCTGTACATGTTTCTGTGTATTTTTAATGGTTAATTTTTTCCCCAGAATATGCAATGAGTTTTTAAAATATTAAAAACTTTAAAGTACATGTATAAACCTTAGTGGCATTATTTGAAGGAAGTTGGGACATTTTGTATAAAAACCACATTTATTATAATTTTACTTTCTAGCTTAAAATGGAAACAAACTCATCAATAATGTTCTCAGGATCTGCTGGTTAACTTATGTCATTTTCAATGGAAAGAATCACCCTATTTGACAATATTTCTTGACAAAATGTCTACCTTAAATAATTTTTTAAAATTAACTCCAGCTCACCAAAACTTCTTTCACAGAATAGCATTAACTGGTATTGTTTAAAAAAAAAATTCTCAAGCCCACTTCCAAATTTGGAAAATTTGTGCTAAGCAAAATGTATGAATCAGTTTTGGAAGACCCAAATACAATACTGATTTTATACTATAAATGCTGATATTGCCTGTTAGTTAAAACTACCTCAGATGAAATTTCTACCATGAATACATGGTCAGTCTATATAAGTCTGGACTTAATATTAAGTCAAGGACTTCTTTTCGTAAATTAGATCTACTCACGGAAAATAACTTTCATAGTTAAAAATTCAAACTCCAAAACACGTTGTTTGATTTTCATGTCCCCATTTGAAATGTGTAATTAGGACATCTAAAATCATAATTCCTATTCAATATGTGCTGGTCTCATCCTGGTTGATCCTCTTATTCATGATTTGTATATTTCCAGTTTCATTACTTTTTCTTTCATCTCTTTCTAAATTCAGAAAGTATATTCATATCTCTTGATGAAGTTTCACATTAATCAAACATATTTTCAAAGTTATTTCTTATCTGTTGTAACTCTCAACTCTTAATTGAAAATAAGCAAAGATACAGATTTTTTCTTTTATAATTTATTATGGTATCATTAGTCTACAATTACATGTGCAATATTACGGTTATTAAACTACCCCTTTCATCAGGTCCCCCCACCAACCCATTACAGTCACTGTCCATCAGCGTAGTGAGATGCTATGGAATCACTACTTGTCTTCTCTGAGTTGTACAGCCCTCCCCGTGCTCCCCCAACATTACATCTGCTAATCATAATACCCCTTTTTCCCTCTTATCCCACCCTTCCCACCCATCCTCCCCAGTCCCTTTCCCTTTGGTAACTATTAGTCCATTCTTGGGTTCTGTGACTCTGCTGCTGTTTTGTTCCCTCAGTTTTTTTCTTTGTTCTTATACTTCACATATGAGTGAAATCATTTGATACTTGTCTTTTTCTGCTTGGCTTATTTCACTGAGCATAATACCCTCCAGCTCCATCCATGTTGCTGCAAATAGTAGGATTTGTTTTCTTTTTATGGCTGAATAATATTCCATTGTGTATATGTACCACCTCTTCTTTATCCATTCATCTACTGATGGACACTTCGGTTGCTTCCATTTCTTGGCTATTGTAAATAGTGCTGTGATAAACATAGGGGTGCATATGCCTTTTTCAAACTGGGCTGCTGCATTCTTAGGGTAAATTCCTAGGAGTGGGATTCCTGGGTCAAATGGTATTTCTATTTTGAGTTTTTTGAGGAACCTCCATACTGCTTTCCACAATGATTGAACTAATTTGCATTCCCACCAGCAGTGTAGGAGGATTCCCTTTTCTCCACATCCTCGCCAACATTTGTTGTTGTTTGTGTTTTGGATGTTGGCCATCCTCACTGGTGTGAGGTGATATCTCATTGTGGTTTTAATTTGCATTTCTTTGATGATTAGCGATGTGGAGCATCTTTTCATGTGCCTGTTGGCCATCTGAATTTCTTCCTTGGAGAAGTGTCTATTCATGTCCTCTGCCCGTTTCTTAATTGGATTATTTGCTTTTTGTTTGTTGAGGTGTGAGTTCTTTTTGTTCTACTGATGTCTTTTTGTTCTACTGATGGTGTCCTTTGCTGTACAGAAGCTTTTCAACTTGATATAGTCCCACTTGTTCATTTTTGCTTTTGTTTCCTTTGCCCAGGGAGATATGTTCATGAACAAGTCACTCATGTTTATGTCCAAGAGATTTTTGCCTATGTTTTTTTCTAAGAGTTTTATGGTTTCATGACTGACATTCAAGTCTTTGATCCATTTTGAGTTTACTTTTGTGTATGGGGTTAGACAGTAGTCCAGTTTCATTCTCTTACATGTAGCTGTCCAGTTTTTCCAACACCAGCTGCTGAAGAGGCTGTCATCTCCCCAATGTATATCCAAGGCTCCCTTATCAAATATTAATTGACTGTATGTGTTTGGGTTAATGTTTGGATTTTCTATTCTGCTCCACTGGTCTGTGGGTCTGTTTTTGTGCCAATACCAAATTGTCTTGATTACTGTGGCTTTGTAGTAGAGCTTGAAGTCAGGGAGTGTAATTCCCCCTGTTTTATTCCTCCTTCTCAGGATTGATTTGGCTATTCGGGGTCTTTTGTGGTTCCATATGAATTTTAGAATCATTTGTTCCAGTTCATTGAAGAAAGCTGGTGGTATTTTGATAGGGATTGCATTGAATCTGTAGATTCCTTTAGGTAATATAGCCATTTTGACAATATTTATTCTTCCTAGCCAAGAGCATGGGATGAATTTTCTTTTGTTAGTGTCCTCTTTAATTTCTCCTAGGAGTGTCTTATAGTTTTCAGGATATAGGTCTTTCACTTCCTTCATTAGATTTATTCCTAGGTATTTTATTCTTTTTGATGCAATTTTGAATGGAATTGTTTTCTTGATTTCTCTTTCTGTTAGCTCATCATTAGTGTATAGGAAAGCAACATATTTCTGTGTGTTAATTTTGTTTCCTGCAAATTTGCTGAATTCAGATATTAGTTCTAGTAGTTTTGGAGTGGAGCCTTCAGGGAAAGATACAGATTTTGAAAGTATTAATGGTGAGTTTGTTTCCATAAATCCAGAAAAATAAAATTATAATGCATTCTGTTTGGAGTAGAAATAAAATATTTAAACAAAATAATGTGAGTTCTGATATACCCACTTCTCAATTTGTCAATATTTTTTCTGCTAATATTCTAGGAAAAATAACCATTATAAATAATATAAAAGCATATATATAAACAGGAGCACTGAGTTTTCCTGTTGCCTTAGCTCTAATATGGCCTTTCCAGAGTCTGCCATGACCAACCCTTGTCCTGAAGCTTAGGGGTCGCTCACTGGAACCTGCAGTCCCACAGTGGAGATAGCGGATTGACAGGAGCTGGGGCCTCTACTGGGAGGAGCTGTGGGAGCATCCTGACCTCCCGCCCCCCTCTCACCTCTCCTGCCAGTGTTCTACATGGCCGGGACCCAACCACATGCCAGTGGGCAAGGGAGCCCATTGGTGTGGGACACATAGGTTCATGTGGGTCAGCCCCATTGCACAGAAAAGGTAGAGAAAAGATCTGGAGGAGCAAAAGGAAAATCTAAGAGATATTCTCTCAGTCTCAGTGGTATTTACTCAAAAACACAAGGTTTCATAGGAGGAAAGCAGGGCAATGTATGTAAACTGCTCAAGATATAGTAGGCATCCCCAAACTGAACCAATATTACAGCTGCCATGCAAGTAAACCCTGCTGGCAACAGAGCAAGGGACGTACAGATCAGGGAGGGGCTGCCAGGGTCCTGGGGCCACATGGAACCATGTAGCAGGTCTGACCCCAGGACGGTCTGCTATGATTTCAGAGAAATGGAGTAGAAGGATGGAAGGAACTTCAACTCCCCAGCCTCAGTTTCCTTGTCTGTCCATAGCCTGATGGTGACAGGAAAATGCCTATCATGCAGGATTTTAAGGACTGAGATAGTACATGTGAAAAAGTATTTTGTAAACTATGAAACGTGTTGATTTTTTACTTGTAGTGGGAGGGCTGGTGCCTGTCTCATCCTCAAAACAGAAGACCACATAAAAGCGATGTGGACATATTGTCTTCTTTACTATGAAATCAGATGCAGAAAACATTTCCCTTATTTTAGGATGCCATATGAATTGTCCTTGTTTGACAGAACATTACCACATGGAAGGAAGAAACCAAGAGACTCCAATACCAACTTTCTCCTGTTTTGTCCAGATTTTTAAATACATGTCCTCCCATTGTCTCTCAGCATCCCTTCATGCACAGCAAAGTGCTTTATGCCTTAGAGAAGAGAAAGGAGAGAATCACCTCCACAATTCAAGGTTCTGCCAGTCTGAGTGTCCTGTCCCAAGAGGAATATGTTCTCAGGTAGGGCTCAGAACATGGAAGAATGTAGATGCTTCTAAAATGTTCCATGGAACGGCACAGAGGATTATTTTCAATGGCCTGTTCTCCTGGAGACATAATTAGTTAGAAAGATCACATAATTGGATCCCATGGTCAGAGCAGAGCCCCAGACTCCTGGGCAGGGCCAGAAAGTAGAAACTGCATGGCAGCCCACGTTTACAGAGGAAAGTTGGGACTTAACAGCTGTGATGTGACCTGAGAGCCAGAGCAGCTGGCTGCACAGACATGCCTCTGCACAGTAGACCCATCAAGCGAGGAGCATGTGCTATAAGCCAGCAGGGACAGGATCTTGAGGCAGCCAGGGGACCCCTCTGGGAGGTCTGTCCAGTCCTGCTGTGCTTGGCTGTATCCCTGAGCTAGCCACCCAACCCTTGGCCTCCATTCTTCACCCTGGCGAGGTGGACATTGGGGTAGGCCAGCACATCTATAGTCTGGGTGTTTGTAAGTGTGACCTGGGGGATTAAAAAGTCCCCTTTCCTGGGCTTTTGCTCCTAGAGATTCTGAGTCAGTGGACTTGGAGCACAACCCTGGGATCTTCATGTGGTACAGTCACCTGCCGTGATGTTGAGAAGCAACCTCCTTGGGAACCACGAGTCTAGGTGGCCTCTGGGGTCCTACCAGCCCTGGCCCTGGCACCCTCTACCCTGTGGGTAGAAGCTCTAGAGGCAGTAGGTCTGGAGCAGAATTTCTTGCAAGAATGGTGGGGAAAGGGCTTCTCCAGCACAGGAATGGTGGAGGGACACTGGAAGGTGCACAGGCCTGGACTGGTTTTCAGCCTATTCTAAGTCCTGGCTGTTTGTTATTGCTGTCACCATGTGAAATAATATATTCTGTTTTGACTTTCCATGCTTTAAATACATGATTTCTCATCTAAGTCCTATTCATCCAACCTTAATTGACCTAAAAATGTTGTAATAATATCGATATCCAAAATATGTTTATATTTGACTCCTCTCAATCTGCTGACAATTCCTCCATGGCCTGAAAACAGCTCGCAAGGCAGAGTGCCCAGCTCTCAGTTCTTCCCCAGATGGGAGATTTTGTAGACAAGCAGGTAGACAAGCAAGACTGGAGTTGGTGTGGGAGGCGAGGACCATCGGGTGCTCATTCCAACCTTCTAGTCCCTGGGTGGTACCGGTTACACAGAGGGCTGGGAACTTGGGATGAGGGGCTGAGGCTGTTGCTGGCTCTCTTTTCTCTCTCCAGCAGGCTTGGTGGGTAGTCTAGGAAGGCCTGGAAGAGTACGAGCAGGGATGAGAACAGCAGGACAATAGATCTGTCCAAGCCCAGCAGTCTGCAGATAAGAAAACTAGGGCCCAAGAACTGCCACGGACTCCACCTGGGGCCACAACATCAACCCCACATCAGCAGAGAATTTTATGGTAAAGACAAGTGCCATCTGGAAGGACCCGAGCTACGTCTGCTGGAAAACAGCCATCTTGATGATGCTGGTGAGAGGTGCTCGAGGCTTCAAAGGTGGAGGACATACGTGGCAGAGGTGGAGGGGAGATTTTGGGGCTGGGGCAAGAATGGTGTTTGGGATGGCTGGAGTTGGGCTGATATAGGTTCCAATCCCAGGCTGCCACTGGGCCAGCTGTATGACCATGAGCCAATCCATAACTTACTGAGTCTCCATTTCTTTGCCTGTGACAAAGGAAGGAAAAATACAAATGTCTTAGAGTTGTCATTCGGAGGAATAAGTCAGCACACATGTATAAAAGCATTTAGCAGAGTGCTTGGTATATGCTAGGGCCCCAGAAGCAGAGCTGTGGCTGGATAATGGCTGATGGCACCTGGGAAAGAGAAGAGGTGTAGGACTGCTGATCGGGAGGTGGCCAAGGTCCCCTTGCAGGGCAGGAGACCATAAATGACATCACGAACGAGGCTCTTCGGGGCTGCCCCTCATGAGCAGAGGCAGCAGAGCCCAGGCTTGCCGCCACCCCTGCAGAGGTCTGGCTTTAAAATCCAGGAGGATGGTGCTGACAAGGCTGCCTTGGGCTGCGGCTGCTCCGTGCTGAGGGGCTCAGGGTACCCACCTGCCTAGGCTGCTTGGACGCTCTCCAGAATGCAAGGCAGCCAGACGTGAGGTCATGTATTTACTACGGGAGGAGGGGCAGGGCCAGCCCACCCGCAGTGCTCCTGTCAGACGCAGACGGTGCAGGGGGACTGGATGGGGCCGTCACGCAAAGCCAGCAGGAGGTGCAGGGGCAGGAGAAAGGGGTCTTGCACCTCTGCCCTCCCCACCCCTGCTCTTGTTTCCTCCTCACGGTCCTGGGCCAGGTGGCCTCTTCGAAGTGAAGCTCCCAAGCTTGATGGCAGGTGTTGGTGCAGAAACAGCCAACAGGTCTGACAAGCACCACATGAGAACACGGGCTGCTCCAGTCGCCTTCCAGCTGCCGCCCCGACGTCTCAGGGGACTGAGACTCCCCGGGAAAGGGCCCGCGTGGGAGGGGAAGGACACCCCACCCGCAGACATGGCCTCCCGGGCTGCAGGGGAACGGAGGGGGACCAGGGGAAGGGCACCCCGGAGGCTCGGGCGACAGGGAGGGGCGGATGAAATCCTGGCCTCGAATGGCTTCACAGGCCATCCGACTCAGGCCTTGTACTTCACAGATGGGGAAACTGAGACGGAAAGGGGAAGTACACTTCTTAACAGGAGGACTCAGTGGTCGAAGAAGGCTGAAAAAATGGCCTCCTAAAATGTGCCCACACCGTAATATCTGGAACGTGTGAATGTCACATTATAAGGGCGATGTCTTTTCAGATGTGATACAGCTAAGGATTTTGAGATGGGGAGATTATTCCAGATCATGTGGATGGGCCCTACATGCAGTCACAGGCATCCTTACAGGAGAGAGGCAGAGAGCGATCCGGCGACATACAGAGAAGGTCGTGTGGGGCTGAGCAGAGAGACCGGAGATGCTGGCCTGGAAGTCTGCAGTGGTGCAGCCACGAGTCACCGGGCCCTGGCGGGGGCCAGAGCAAACCCCCTAGAGCCTCAGGGGCAATGTGGCCCCGTCTACACCTTGATTTTTGGTTCCATGAAGCTGATTTCAGACTTTGGGGCCCCAGAACTGAGAGAATAAAGTTCTGTTGTTTGAAGCCACCCAGGTCGTGATGATGTGTGACAGCAGCCACGGGAGACTGATACAGGGTTTCCTAGGCCCAGCCCTGCCCCTGGAGCTGGGCTTTTCCCGTCATCCCCACTGGACTGAGAAGAGGAGGGATGACGGGGCCGAGATCCTGGTTTTCATCAAGAGTCTCTATGTCCCCAGGGAGAAGGATAAAGGTGAACTACCTGGGGGAAGCGGGGTGGGCCAGCGAGGGAGAAACCACCAGAAATGAGTGACAAAATACTTCTGCCCTGGGTGTGTGAGAAGGGAGCCAGCAAGGCAAGGATGGAGGCAGGGCCCTCGGGCAGCTTCCTGTTGCTGACCAGCTGTTAATGCTGTCTGAACACAGTCTGGGGTATTGACAGTTGAAGGTGCTACCACGTGGGGCACAGAGCATCAGAGTGTCTCAGTCAGCATCTCCCTGAAGCTCCCCGGGAGCTCCTGGGATTGATTAGGGAAAGGGCTGTTTGGGGAAGGAACTGCTCATACTATTTAGCATTTCCTCCCTCCTTCCAGGTGGCCCTGGAAGAGACCCGTATCCACCGAGCAGGACTAGAGGCCTGAGCACAAACTCCAAATTGCACTGGTGAGAGAAAGCAGCCATCCCCAGCCTCAGCTTATCTGAAAGAAGTCTGGGATGGGTGCCGAAGATGGGAAGTCCAGCTGTCCCAGCAACCCACAGCTATGTGGCTTTGGGTAAGGCACTGGGTTACCTGGAAGGCTTAACAATTTAATGAAAGTGTATGTGAGAGAGCTTTTGTAAACTGTAGCAGTCCAGACTCACTATGCCGTTTGCCCTGTTGGTTTTCTTGATCGGGTCCCCACTACACTCTGGTCAAGGAGGTAGGTTGGGAGGTGGGATGGCTGTGATGGCAAGGTGTAGGGCACAGTCCATTCCACATTGAAAAATAGCATAAAAGACATATTCTAGGGCACACACAGACACATTTCCAAGTAATTGGGGGAGGGACAGGCTTGTCCCTGAGAACCTTCAGGCTAGCAGGAGACATTAAGTGCATACATGGGAAATTACCTTATTAGAAAGCAACATATCTAGAAGTGCGAAGTGACACAGCCCAGGCAGACGTGGAAATGCTGACAGCCCACACAGCTGGCGCCCAGCGGCAAGGCAATACCACGGTACACTCGGCATGCTCCTCGGGTCTGGCACTGAACTTCAAGGCCCAAGGCCAGGCCTGTGTGTGCAGCAAGAGAGGGGGTGGGAACTGTCTGGGTGAAATGTCATTCAGGGCCAGGAACACCTCCTGTCATATTACTGGGTGGCCCTGGGTCAGGGATGCTGTGGTGCCCTGAGCCTGCAAAGGCCGACAGGAACTGGAACAGGCATTCTGGTAGCAGGACCTGCTGAACTTAGAACTAGGTGGTCGGGCAAAATAGGATGGGCCTTGGTGAGGGGCACTGTGCCCCCCGAAGGACCACCATGGCTGAGACAGAGTTCCATGTCAGGACCAGCTTCTGGGTGTCAGATGCCCAGCCTCAGGCATGAGGCTGAGGACATGGCCGGGATTCCCTTTACTAGGAATTAGAAAGCACCAGAAAGCCATGATCTCAGAGAGGCAAGTCTGAGTTCTGGCCACAGTAACCAGGCAGAACCCACATGACCAGCTCTTTGGGGACAGGTGGCATCTGGAGACATGGATTTCTCTTCCAAGGAGGTGGGAATGCCATGTTAAGGGAAGAGAAAGTTAATCATCCCCCTCAGACCATAGTAAGCTGTGCCCATGCAAAACTCCCGTTGGTTTTGTCTTATTAACCTTTTCCCTCCTCATCCTTGATCCCTAGCGCTTCTCCAATGTGTGTGGTCTAAATCTTTGAAAAGGAATGTGCTTTCCAAAATACATTTTAAATACATTGTGTATGTGTGTGTGTTTACTCTAGGTAGATGGCATTTTGCTGTGGACTTTCCATTTCTTCTTTTTTTTTAACTTAAAATTATATTTTTAAGGTCTGTCCCTTTTGCTGTATGTCCCTCTAAGTCTTGGTTTTGACTTCCCCTGCATGCTGCTTCCTTGTGCACCCACTCCCTTCTTACTTACGCCGGTCCCTGGGGTTGTGCACCTGGTCTACATCTAATTCTGTTCATGTCTTGGGATCTTCAAATCTTCAGGTAAAAGCCTACGTAGTTGTACTAGCTCTTGCCAGATTTCTCTCCAGGACCTCTGCACCAGTCTGTCATTCTGCCAGCAGTGAGTGCAAAGCTTTCTGTTTCCCTCATCCCTGACAATCCGATGAGAGTAAACTTTTGGGTTTTGTGATAGTTAAGAGCATGGGTTCAAATCTTCATTCCATCCCTTACCTGCTATATGACCTTAAGTAAGCCATTTCTCTGTGCCTATGTTTTTGCAGCTATAAAATGGCCATAGTAATATAATTGCCTCACCAGGTTACTGTGAGAAGTAAATGTGTTAAGGAAATCTGTGGTGCATATTTAAGTGTTCAGTAATTCTTCCTCCTCCTCCTCCTAGTAACTATAATGTTACTACTAGTAGTACTCACTGATGTATTACCACTTTTAGTGAGGGTTACCATCTCTTCATATACTTGTTGGCCATTTGGGTTTTCCCCTATTGTAGATTGCTTATGCATATCTTTTCCCCCTTTATTCCAGTGGATACCCATGTTTTTGTGTTTGTTGAGCATCCTAGGTACTAATTTTTTATTGCTGTAGATATCTTCTCCCAATCTTTACTGGTTTATTATATTAAACAAAAATTCTGATGAAGTCAAATCCATCTTTTTAAAAATTTCCTTGTGCTTTGTGCTTTTGGAGTGTTATTTAATAAATCTTCTTCCCCACCCCAAAATTGTAATACATTATCTATTTCTTTTATGAAGTTATAATTTTACTTCTCGTATATAGATCATTAATCTTTCAAAAGTTTACATTTCCTTTGGTTAGGTAGTAAAACAATTTTATTTTTCTCCAATATAATTCTTTTTATTATGATTTTGTGGCAATTCATACATATGTATTTAGGAAAGGAATATATAATATGAGTATAATCAGAGTTTTTTAGCACTGAATTCTCTTGCATTGGTCTCTTTACATATCCCTGCACCAAAATCATATTGATTTTATTATATTACTATGGGTTTGTAATATTTCACATTTTCCTACTGAGTAAGGTGACTATACTGTCTTATTTTTCTTTTACAAAATTTAATTAGCTATTTGTAGATCTATATTCATTGGTACACATCCTCAAAAAATTGACAATTATGAATAAAACGTGTTTCTTCATTTATTCCAATACTTTCTAATACATAATTGAGTTTTCACTGTAATTGATTTTTTAAATTATGTACTTAAAGATCTTACACATTTTCTAAAAGCTTATTTTAGTTTTGTTTCTATTTTGATAAAGTCTTATTTATTTTTATATAGTTCTAATATATAAAATATATATAATATAAGTTTTTGCAGGAATAATGTAATTCTACTGATTTTGTTTTTATAAATTGATATTACACCCAACAGTGTTGCTGAACTAATGTTAGTTCTAATATATTGGCTGATGATTCTATTGGTTTCTCTATGGGGATAATTCTATCATCTGCCAATAGCATAATTTCTCTCTTCCCTTTCTAGCATTGCTTCTAATGTTTATTTTTCTTGCCTTATTGCATTGGCCAGTACTTCCAGTACTATATTAAAGAGTAGTGGTCATAATGAGCATTCCTTTTACTGAGTATCACCTTAAACAGAAAGTGTCTAAAATTTCTTGAGACTTATGTTCACAGTGGGATTTTGATATGTATTCTTAATCAAGTAAAGAGAATGTGAGAATTATTCCTATTTTTACTATTATTCTAGAAAGATATTGAGACTTGTTTAATGCTTTTTCTGCATCTATCAAGATAATCATATCATTTCCTTTTAGACCTTTGTTTTAGTGAGTTACTTTGAAAGAATTTTTATATTGTTACTCCTTCCTGAAAATATTCACCTTGATCATGATGTATTATTTTAAGTGCACAGTTGGATTCAGTTAACAAATACTTGTTTTATTTGTTTGAATAGTGACATATATTCAGAAATGAAATAGGTCTTCTGAATTGTCATTTGCTGGCATTGGAGTCAAGGTTAGTGTAGCCTCATAAAAAGTTGGGCAGCTTTCTCTCTCTTTCTCTCTTTCCTGGAAAAAAACTACAAGAGAGATTATTTTCATATAGCCTGAAAGCTTAATAGCTCTCGGGGCTTTGGGCTTTGTTTGCACATGTGTGAATTGGGGAACAGGGTTTAATACTTAAATTTTTAAAAGAATGATCGATTCATCCTTTTTTCTGATTTTTTTCTTCTGCTAGTTTTTATTTTTTCATAATTTTAGTCATTATACCTAAGTTCTCAAGTATTTTTCTAAAATAGCCACTGTAGTTCTTTTTCAAAAATAAAATCCCTCTTGTGTCCATAATTTTTTTTCATTTATTCCATATGTTTAAATTTTATCTTATCTCCTTTCTCCTTTCTTAAAAGTTTGATGTCTTCCCAAAGACTTATCAGAAGTATAAACATTTTCACAAACTAGCCTTTACTGTTGTTAATTTTTCTTTTTTTTAGTTCATCATTTTGTTAGTTTCTGCCCTCATTTTGATTTTTTATTCCCTTAGCAGTTCCTTGGATTAACTCAACTTCTCTTTTTCTAACTGCTTGAGTTGAAAGCTTAGTTCATTTAGTTTTGTTCTTTCTTGCTTTGTGATAAATGTACTTAAGGTTGTAAATTTCTCTCCAAGTGATTTAGTTGTGTTCTACATATTTTAATATATGGTGCTTTCATTTTGTTTAGTTTTATGTGTTTCATAATTTTCCCTGTGATTTCCACTTTACCCAAAGGAGTATTTAATAGTGCACTTTTTAGTTTCCAAGCATATAGAATTTTAAAAACTATCCTTTTGTTATCAAGTGCCAATATTATAGCGTTATAATCAGAGTATAGTTTGTGTGATGTTGGTTCTTTGGAGTTTATTGAGGCTACCTTTGTCACCTAAGTTTAATACTGACTTGTGAGTGTTCCATGTGTTCTTGAAACGAATATGCATTCTATATTGGTTAACTGTGAAATACATATATATCGGTTCATGCTTATTAGTTGCACAGTTATGTAATTCAACTCTCCTTAGTCAGATTTATTAATTTCATGAAAGAATGTGTTAAAATCACCATCTATAATAAATGATTTCTCTATTTATTTCAATAGTTACATCTCAGTTTTTTAATTTCTATATTTCAAGGCTTCATTATTAGGTGCATATTTGTTAGTGCCCATTGTATTAACTTTGTCTATTCATTTTTCTGATGGATATAGGACCTCTTTTTGTTCCTTTGAATGAAGTTTACCTCAAAATCCATTATGTTTGAAAAAACTGACACCCTATGTTTTTAGTATACATTTGCTTGGTATATATTTTCCATATTTATTTTTATATATTAAGCATATACAAAATATTTCTAACAGATAGAGAAGGGTGTCAAAATCAATAAATGTATTCATAAAGCCACTACTCAAATCAACTCAAGTGGGAGAACATCAGCCCCATGTTCTTCTCCTTATCCCACCATGCTCTCTTAACCCCCAAAGGTAACCTGAATTTTTATCTATCATTCTTCACTTTTCTTTATGTTTTAATATATTCATGTATCCTTACACAGTAAAGCATTCAATTACTCATGCTTTCAACTTTGTATAAATGAAATAATATTGTATGTATCTTTCTGTAACTTGCTTTTTTTAATCAACATTATTTTCATGACTCACCCATGATGATGTATACAATGATAGTTCATTAATTTTCACTTCTGAGTGATATTCCACAATCAAAATATGATTTATATATAATATATGCACATAAAATGTGTATTATAATTTACTTTTCTATTTTCCTATTACTTTCCAGCTTTTGGTTTTTATTTGCTATGTCAAGCATTCCTGCCATCAATATGCTTGTCTCTCTCCTAATACACAAATTCAAGAGTTCTTCTATCTTGGGAATTATTGGACTGCTTGAGGTTTGGACTGGAACTGCTGGGTATGCTTATCCCCAAAATAATATAAATATTAGTACTTCTAACTCTAATATCCACATATTTGACATATCTTTCCTAACTCTTTTTTGTCTCTCTATGCTTTATTTTAGAAAATTTCTTTGGAAGTCTTCTGAGTCATTAGTTTTCTCTTTGGCTGTTTAATTTGCTATTTAACCCATCCACTGAGTTTTATTATAATTATTATAGTTTTCAGTTTCTAGAAATTGCATTTGATTCATTCACTTCTGGGAATTTACCAGAAGAGAAAAATCTCTAACTGGCTTCTTTGATAGTCTTGTATCCTTACTAATTTTTTCAAGCCTCAGTTTTATCTCTTTAAGCATAGCAAATATATTTATTGTAATTTTTGGATCTGATGATGCCATTATCTAAAGCATTTGCGGGTATGACTTTGATGTCTTCTATGAGCCTAGAGACTGATAAAGGGAGAGGTAGCAGTTTGCTGTGTAAGATTACATCAGAGGGATAGGCCCACTTCTGGAATGGTATTCTAGCTAGGGAGCTGGAAGTGCTAATACCAGGAGCCAGGCTTGAACAGAGGTTCCAAGGCCTCAAGTCAAAACTTCCTGTCTTTCTCTCCTCCTACCTACTCTTTTCCACAGTCTACATCGAAAAGCACAAAATGAGCAGGTCATTTATCATTCAGGCCACTGGGCCTTGGCTTTCTGATCCTCTGAAGGATAACTCAGAAAGAAATGAAATTAACACAGTGTAGGATTTATATCCTTTTCTATCTGTAGAGTTACCCATGGAAGAAGTTTGTCACCTTCATGCTAACTGCATCTTTAGAGCTATTTACAGAAATCTCAGAGTCCTCACCTCTGCTAGGCAGGCAGCAGAAAGAATCAGGACTGGGAGAAAAGGGGTTTCTTTCATGGGGAACCAATCCTAAATGGGAATTGTAAGCAAACCTTACTTATTACCCATCTAACAGTCACTTCTCCTTTGTTCTTCCTGCAAAACCCTGACATTTCTCAGGTACCCACCTCCAGAAAGCGTGTCCTTCAGGTGAGGCTGAGTTGGTTTCTTCATTCACAATAAGAGGTATGGAAAAGAGCCACTCATTGCTCTTCTATCTGACATCGTCATGTCTGGATGAGATGCCTGGAACTACAGCAACCAACTTGTGACCATGGAAGCCCTTTTCAGGAACAGTTACATGTGCTAAGAGGGACAGAGTCAAACTTTTTCCCCTCCCTTCAGGATTTTAGGAAAGACGTAAGTTCTTCACATGACTTAGTCTTTCCTTTCACTTCAATCTGTGGCTATATGTCACCTTCACAACAACTCAAGCTAAAGTAACCCACAGCATTGCATCTCACCATACTGACTTATTTTCTTCATGATTCTTACCATGATTAGATTCTTTGTGCTCATATGTTTATTGGTCTCTTTTTATATCCTCCCACACTATCATCAAGAATTTGATAACTCCATGAAAGCAGAGACCTTGTTTATATTGTTCACTGCTGTATCTCCAGTGTTTAGAACAGTGTCTGGCACGAAATAGATGTTCAAGTGTTCATTGTGAGAGAGAGTAGTATTCTCTCAAACACTTGCTATCCATCAGTGCTGGGCGCATCCCCTGAGGGTGCCTCCAGAGACACTCTCCTGAAGGAGGAGTATATGTCCCACCACCACTGATACTAGATCCGACCATGTGACTCTTTGGCTATCTGACCAAGACAAACTGAAATGATATTTTCTGTTACCGAGAAAAAGATTGAAGAACTGACATGTGGTTTCCCTCCTGCTTTTTTCCTCTTTTACAAGGCTAAGAAAGAGGCTACTCTCTCAATCTGGTCCAGTAATGAGGTCTTTCTTCTCCAATGAAAGATGTATGTATAACATCAGTAAAAAAGATAAATCTTTGTAATTGTAAGACACTTTAATTTTGGGAGTCATTGTTACTGTAGCAAAATCTAGGGGAAGCTGATTGATGTATTAGTCAAGTTATTAACAAACCAATAAAGTATTTTTCCTTGAACTGGTTTGAAATGGATTTCTGTCATTTACAACTAAGAAGATGGTCATTAATATACTCTTAGTTCTCTTTTCATTTGTTTACATTTTATCTTCTTCTCCAGAGTGTGAGGAGAGACATCATCTTATCCACCCTTGTATCTGCAGGGCTAAGGGCAGTATTTGCTCATCACATGCCTGTATTTTCATTACTTGGTCCCTGCCTCATGGTCAAGCCACTAAAGACTGAGGCAGGGGAGGGAACTTTCTGACCTACAATAGCTCCAAGTCAGGTATATTTTGGTCAGTTCTGAACATTCTACCTGCCATCTTTCTCTCTTAAATCCACGTTACCTAACCTACCTCATTAAAATGAAGGAAAAGCAAATGTGCCTGCTCGGGTGGTTTCTGGCCAAGGAGCCTTGCCATGGTAGCCAGAAACTAGGGGTGAAGAGAGATGGCTTTGCTCTTCTGGGCTCTTCTGGAGCTCTCTTTTTATAAGGGGCCTGACAATTTACTAGTTTTCAGTTGAGGGTACTATATTTTGTTTTACTTAGTGAATTTTTTTGATCTAAAAAGAAACTCAAACTTTCTGTGAATAACAGATGGAGAAATATGAGAAAGCTCAGGAGGATAATCAGTGCCAGGGTGGTCCTGGGTGGGTGGCTAATGACAGGGCTGGGAAATTAGGCCCAGGAATAAGGAATCCATTGACCCAGCCAGTCACCTGAGAAACAAGGTGCCTCCAGGTGACTTCACTGCAGCGTGGGGAAGGCTAGGGCATGACAGGTAGCTATTCTTCCGGCTGAGGACACCAGGCAACGTGGAGTTGTGGCAGACAGGAAGGCTCGAGGTTTGGCCTGGAGGACAGCATTATATTGCTGGTTTACTTCCAGGTCGGGAACACAAGTACATCCATGTGCACATGCAGTATGCACACACACACACACACACACACACACACACACACGCACGCAAAATACATAGCAAAACATACATCTGTCTCTTTCAGATGGTTGAGAGAGGGTTTTGAGCCATAGATAGATCACCCTGGCAGTCTGCTGAAGTCCATACACACTTGTCAGAATAATGTTTTTAAAATACATAGAATATAATGAAACATATAAGACTACACATGAAACCAATGATGTGGAAACATAGTTACCAAAATATGATGGAAAAACATGACTAAAATGTCTTTGGTAATGAATTAAATAACAAGATATTGCAGCAATTCTAAAAACTACCATTATTTCAGAGTAGTGATGGATATGATGATATTTTGTGACATCTGCAACGACTAGAATATGCTATCTGTGAATTCCATTGGTGACCAAGTCACTTGGTGCCACTAATAGTAATGCAATTTTTTGCCTATACTCAAAATTGGATGTTCTACGATTCAGTCAGAAGTTAGTAAAATCAATATGTACTTTTTCCTATCTATGTTTTGGGATTTATTTTATCCAAACATACCTTGGGAGTCATAGAATCTTAGATAAGAACCCTCGGTTTGGAGGTTGTCCACCTGAATTCAAAGAAAAAGATGTAATATTTCCTTGGGATCCCATCCTGGCTTTTCATTTCAGACCCAAAAGACCCAGTTACTCAGAGTTTGACTCAAGGAGGCAAGCTGTTACCTGCTCTGTTGTCCTGGACCATTGTTCCAGGGAACCAGACTGGGCTTTGAATATGTATGATCTGGGTTAGTGCTTGTCACTGCTCCCAAATCATCACAGAAGGCCTGGTGGCACAGATGGGACCTGCTCTGTGCCCTCCAACTGAGCAGGCCTGGAAGCCATCCCAGCAGGAGCAATGGCACCAATCCCACCCCCACCCCCACCACCAGCCCCTGCCTGAATTTCTTTCCCCACCTACTCTGTGTTCTTGAAGCTACATGTCCATCTGAGGACCACCACACCTCTGCAGGGATAAGAGAGGGAAGGGGAAGGAAACAACTCCATGCACCTAGTATAGATGGGGCATTATGATAAGCCCTTTACAAGCCCTGTGACATGGTGATGTCACCATCTTGCAGAGGAGGACAGAGAGGCCCTGTGGGGTTTAAGTAAGTTGCATCAGTTGAAGCCCAGATTGGTGGAGGCCAGATTTTCCAACATAATGCACAAAACTGATAGCACAATACGTCTTTGTAACAGCTCATTCTTCGTGTGGGTAACTTTGACTCTCAAAAAGTTGTTTATTCTGAGCTTTAGCTGAAGGGTTGGTTGGTCCTAATTATTAGTTTTATTAATATCAGAGTGTTCATTTTTTCATTCACTCAACAATTTCATTGACTGCCTACTATGTGCACACACTGGAACTGCATCAGAGAGGAAAACAAAGGCCTTCCCTCTTGAAGTTCACATTCCAGGGGAGAAGACAGACAATAAAAAGTAAACAAGTAAACATAGGGGGTATCCCATTGTGGAGAGAACTCTGGAAGGTGATGCTGACAAGGGAGATGCAGGTGCTACAGATGCTCTGGTGGAAGCAGTGGGCTTCTCTGACATGAAATTTGAGCAGAGATCTGCAGGAGGGGGCGGACGAGCCACATGGAGTGCATCCCATGCAAGGCTGCTTGGCACATGGCCGTGAAGAGTTCAGCATGATGGGAGCAGAGTGAGCAGGAAGAAAATGGTAGGAGTAACACTGACGTTCAGCTAATAAGCTCCTATAAGGGAGTACTGATCATAAAATACTGAAAACTTTGCAGACTGGTTGGTAAACATCCACTCTTCCAAACTCTCAAATGCCATTTTGCCGTTACCGTGGCCAAGCACGCTCCCCCCTCCCTTGGAACTCCTCCAGAAACTGGGTCCTACAGGGCCATGCCTGGCAGAGGACACCTCCAGGCCAGTCCTCCAGCCCTATGGTGGGCACCTGTCCAGAGTGGTCAGTGGCCATCAGTACCTTTTGTGCCATTTAACATTCTGAAGAGCACCCTCTGTAACAGACAAAATCAGAGAGGGAGCAGGACTTTGTTTTTCACTTTGAATGAGCAGAGAGGCCCCTTGGGGTTCTGAGCAGAGGAAAGGGATGGACAGTTTACAGGTTGAAATGCCTGATCTGGCTCCAGGATGGAGCATGCTGAAAATAGGCTGTACAGAAGCGAGGACTAAAGGAGGGAGCCCAGGAAGCTGTTGCCGTGATCCTACAGTGGGGCAGTGGCTTAGAGGTGGTAAAGCTGGCAAGAAGTGGTCAGGTGCTAATATATTTTGCAAGCAGAGCTGACACCACGTGCTGTTGGAGTCACGAAAGAAAGAGAGGAGGTAAGGGTGATGCCAAAGTTTTTGATCTGGGCAACTGGAAGGATGGGGTTTCCATCAGCAGAGATGAGGAAGACTGTAGGTGGCCTTCCAGCCTTTGCCAGGCATCTGAATGAAAGACTGACTCTTTGGACTGGGTGAGGCCCATTGTTGAGACAATGAAAGCCTTTTAACCTAAATAATTGGAAGTCAGAGTCTCTATGTACTGCAATGGGAATCCTGCAAGAGGAATTTCTACCCAAGGATCTTCTAATAACGACCTGGCAGGAAATAAAGATGAACAATCTCCTCCAGCGATGGGCCCGTGTCTCCTATGAGTAGGGCTACGGGGAAGCAGGAGGATGAGCTCATGATCTCTCTGGGTTTTTCTGAGTCCTAAGGGGGAGGTAGTGGGCAGGAGCAGGGGCTGCTTCCATCCTAGGCACATGGAAGGAGGCAGGAAAGAGTCAGGATACCCTGAGAAACGAGTTCACTTATTTCAAACTAAGCTCTAACTCTCCACAGAGTCCTCATAAGCCCAGTTGCATGTCCTCAGTTCTAGAATGAAACCCCTGGAAGTGCTACGGAAGGGCTATCTGACTGATTTCCTTGTAGGAAATGCCTAATGAAAAAGAGCTAAGAAAGTATTACTTGCTGTAGCAAATCAACCTTCACATTCCAGTAGCCTGACACAATAGAAACACATTTCTGACTCCCATGTCAGGTAAGTGTTATGGGTCACATAACAGGTAACACTGCAGGGTAAGTGCTCCTGGCTAGAAAGATTTTAACTCAGGGACTCAGGCTCCCTGTGTTTGTGGATCTGCATCCAACTCTGTAGGTAGGGGGAGCATTGGAGAAGGCACACTTTCCTTTGAAAAGTGACTTCCAGGTCATTCACATTAATCCACTAATGAGAACTGGTAATATTGCCACACCTGAATGCAAGGGGGAACATGCAGCGTGGTCTACCACAGCCATCTCGAGGCAGGACTCACAGCATCCCATTTGTTTTATGCAGACTCACTTTATTATACCAACTGTCTTCTCCAAACATTCTCTGTTTAGTATCAGGGCCCGGGCCATGCCTTAGGCATTTCTGATCCATCAACACTGAAAACATCATGAGCATCTTGTGAATGCTGATTGATTGAGTCATGGCCCTTTTTCAGAGATTTCTTTTCTAGAATTTGAAATAGAACGAAGGCCTCATTCATATTTGATTCATTGCCTACCTGCACCTCCCTCTTTCCTCCAGCAGTCACAGCCCCACCTGGCCCAGCTATCTACTGCCTGGACAACTCTAACTCCTCTACCCTTTTCTCCATCTGTAGAAAACCCAATCATCCTCCTTGGCTCCGTTCAAATGGCCCCTCAACAGCTCACCCTTCCCTTTGCAACAAACTGTTTTTGTTCATGAATTGGCACTTGGCCTTCTTTCCCAAGAACGTTGTCTTCTCAAGTGTTTCGATCTAGTTGCCTATCTAAATTCCAGTACTCCACATCCCTGTTCCCCTCAACACTTTTTTTCTGAACCAGGCAAAATGCTCAGTGCAGACGTGTCAACTAATGGATCAACAAGATGACATTCTAACACTCACCAAAAAGTATCCCCTGGACCGACTGTCTTCTACCTCTCTGGCATCAGCACGTAACTCAATAAAAGTTGAACTCTTCTGACACATTCAGGCACTCAGACAACAATTCTATCCCCACCCCACTCTTACCTTCCCCTTGTCATCACATGTGAAACTCACAAAAGAACATCTGAGAAGAGAGAAAAATTGGAAGAAGGGAAAATCTGATCCTCATGGCATGAGCTTGAGCTTGTGTGTGTGTGTGTGTGTGTGTGTGTAAAACGGAGAAGCCTCAGCAAAGAGCATTCCACACCCAATCTGCTGAGTGTCAGAAGGAGTCAGCTGGCTCCAGGATCAGTGGTTTCTGAGGTTGGGAAGGGGGCAAAGAGCATGCACCAGACCTGAACCCTCTCTCCTCTTACCTGGGTAGCAAGAGCCCTTTGCTGGGTGCTAGATCACCTGGCTAGGACTTCGAGTGTGTGCTGTAGAAAAGAGAATACAGAATGTGGTGGTCCAGGAGGCCACCTCCCCATTCGCTACAGCAAGGTAAATCTCTGCACCTCATCTGTGAAATGGAAATGATAGCTGCCTCTTCCTGTCACATCACAGAGGCATGGAGTGGCAGCCTCCATGATCATGCTTGCCAACAAGGGGCTTTACACTAAATATATTCCAAACAGATACCGGGGAGTATTGTAATCAACTCTCCTATGACCTGCATCCCAAAGCCACAGGTTTTGAAGGGACCTGAGACATCATCTAGAACCACCTTCTCATTTCTAGAGGAGACATGCCTCTTTTCACTTGGGACATGTGAGAGGGCTCCAGAGGGCTGTTCTGCATCTCTGGCTAGCCGGAAGAAATGGCAAAGCTTGGGGACCACTCACCAGCTTCCTGTGGGCCAGGTTGAACCTCTTTATGACCAAACCTAGCTAACATGATAAATCATGCCCATGGGTACCAGCAAGTGGCCCAGGGTTGACTTGTCACCCAATCAGGCTTTTCCCTGGTCTTTTACATATTGATGCCAGGGGAGTGGCTCTTCCTTCTGCAGTAGCGACAGTGGGATAATGTAAAGCTAAGGCTGTCTTCAGCCACACCCTCCAGACCTCGCCTATAGAAATGGAGAGAAGGGAGGAGGGGAGACAGGCAGGGAAGGAGAGAAGGAAGGAGGAAACCTGGTTGAGTGTCCACGGTTTCTGTCATCTTTACCCCTGAACTTCCCGGTTACACAAGAAAGGTTTCTGCCACTGGCAACTTTGAGTAAAGCATACTTGTATAGATTTTATACTTAAAGCCCTGATGAATGTGACTCTTAATTTCCTAGTCTTAGTTAGGGAGTTAAGGGCTGGGTCTTTGTCCATGCAGGAGCAATGATAGCTGCAGCTCATGGGAAGCCAGACCACTGGAGGTGAGCAATGACCTGCCCAGGAGTAGAGGGACAGCCAGAGCCCAGCCATGAGCTAAGAGGTGTGCAGCAGCTTAGACACCCTGCCATGTAAAAGCAAGGATTCCCTGGGGGTTTCCAGGAATTCCTGGGAAAGAGAACCCAGTAAAATGGAGCTGGAGCCTGACCCAGAGCTTAAAGTTGCCTGTGACCTACAGGGTGCAGAAGTCTGGAGCCAAGCTAATCCCTTCCTGCTTCCTTCCCTTTCTCCCTCCCATCCCCTCTTCCTACAGAAGCAGGTTCTTTCCATGGGGTGAGGTCAGGAGGGGATGGCTAAAGATTTTGTGACTGCAGAGGGAAGGTGGAGCCTATACATAATTACAGAGTCCACACCACTTTAGTATATTGCCTTACTTGCCGGGTCTTAGCCACACCCACCAAGTGAGGGAATGTTGCTATAAGTCATCCCAGAGGCCCTTGAAAGCATTCCTGTGGCCAGTCAGCCCAGCCTTCACCCAGGGCAGGAGCTAAAGCCTTCTTGTCCTCTCTCCCAGGATGGAGACAGATACACGGACTGCTCCTGGGAAAAAGAGCAGAGTTGGAGGGCTACTTATAGGGAAGGGCTCTGAAAGGAAGGGGTTGCTGGAGAAGGGATGGGAGGGGTGGTGGTGAAAGAGGAGAAGACAGGGTGGGAACTAAAGGACCCAGGAAATGGGCTGAGCCATCCACTGGACGCTTGGCCAGAGGCTGTTACATGGTGGATAAGAGCATGAACTTTAGAATCAGATACAAACAGGAAGAAAGTCAAGCTTCACTGTTTAAAACCTTTGCTGAGATGCTTGACAACCTTGAGTTCTTCCTCTGTAAAACAGAAACCATAAAATCCACCTTGTGGCATTGTCATTAGGAGCCAATGCAATCATTTATGTAAAAGGACTTGACTTGTGCCCACACAAAGCAAGCTTCTAACACGAAACCATCACCACCTGAGGCCTCAGAAGCCACATCTGGAGTCTCTCCATTTCTTAGTCTGGCCTTCACGGTCAATTGTGGTCCTCTTCTCCCCCTAGTTCTTCTGTTTCATGCACCCTCAACTTCAAGCCAGACCTTTTCCTTCCCTATTTAAAGGTCCAGAAGAAGGATGTGAAAGGATAGGGACAGAAAGGACTGATTGCCTATACAAAAATCTATTTTGCCCTTTTCCCTCACCAGTAGACCTTGACTTTGTTGAAAGATGGAGAAATGGGCCCAGCAAAGAAAACTACATTTTCCAACCTCCCTTCTGGGTAAAGGTGGCCATGTGACTAAGTCCTGGATAATAATGTGCAAACAGTAGTTATAGGATGGGGCTTCCAGAAAGTTCCCAAGAAAATGAGGCTAACTTAGCTGGACCCTTTATTTGTCTTGTCTTTTACTCCTTTTCTCCCTAGAATAAAGTCAAAGCTGGAGCAAAGGCCACCTTGCCACTCGGGTGGCCTTGAAGAGAGAAGCCTGCCCCAATCCTCCTGATCCTATGGGAGGAGACTTGCACTTATTCCAGCTGTCTGCCAGCCATGCCCCTCCCCATGCAGCAAGGAGTACCCCCTTCTGGACCACTTGGAAGATAGTCAAGACCCCAGAATTTTCTGGCTACATCTCCTGTATTGCCAGAGGGTTTCAGCCATGGGCAAGTTCACTATGGATTCAGTGAGACTGATAAATGACAATGGGACATTCTTGGGGTGAAAGGGTTTATTACCCGGCTTGTTCCCCCGGCAATAGCTTGAGCACTAGAATTATGTCTGCATCCAGCGGTCTGCAGGACTGTAATCGTCCTTCATCTCTGCCTCCACCCAGAGCACTGGGCAGAGCTTTTTGTATAGTGACTCAGTCAGTAATAGCTTATCACTTATGGGTGTGGAAGCAGTAGCCTAGCAGGAGGCCAATTAGGTCATCAAGTAGTTTAGGGTCAGGTGAGGATCCTGGCTGTAGGAACTTCTATTTTCCCCAGATCTCCCCAAGCCCATTCCCAGAGTTGAATGTCTTCTTCTCTGGGTCTGTCCTCCCAGAAGTGGACCACATCACCAGTGTGTGCACCCCTAAGTGCCGGGATGCACCCCAGGAGGTGGTCAGGGAAGAGCCCTCTGAAGAGTAATATTTGAACAGAGCCTGGAATAGAGGGAACAAGGGAAGTAAGAGCACAGGCAAAGGAACCGTAAGTACAGAGGCCCGGGGTGAGGAAGGAGCACCGGAGAAGGAACTGTAAGTACGGAGGCCCAGGGTGGGGAAGGAGTCCTGTGCCCCAGGAAGTGGTGGGGCCTGCCCCCAAGAAGCTGGCACCTCAGAACCTGCCCCTTGACTCCCACCAAAGCCAGCAGAGGCCACGGGGGCACTTTGTGGTGGCTGTGGGATTCTGTCTCCTAAAAACAATTTCGAATCAGATAAATTGTGAATTTCAGTTCTACATAATTAGCACTTAGCCCTCTCTCAGAAGTCCTCTACACCATTCTCACTTTACCAAGGCTTTAAAGATCCTGGCCCGTGGCCGGCCACCTCCAGCCACAGGCAATAAGGTATTGGAAGGCTGGTCCATATTATCTGTTCCATTTGCCAATCTCTCTTTCCTGGAACATGGTTTTCTTTCATCTCAGACTAATTTATTCCAGGCCCCTGGCTCATTTGCCCACTGGGTCTGTGGCACACCAGTCTGGGATGTGTTGGATATGGTGGTTCCTGGCCTGGAGGCCGGGGAATGAATGAGGTGACCTCCAGAGGAATCCACAGGCTACAGGAATTATCAGTGTGTCTCTGAGTCACGTCACCACCGACCAAGGCAGAGTCCGGCACATTTTGGTATCTTGGAGTCCTTTCTCAGTGGAGGGAGATAGGGGATGGAAATGCATTAAGTGCAGGCAGGGAAAAGAGTGAGCACCGTCCTTTCTCTCCTGGAAAAGATTCATTGCATGGATAGCAGTATTCATTACTATGGGCTTCTTGGTGTTTAAATCCATCATAGAGTGTTGCAAAAATATAAGTTGCCTTGAGCGCAGAGATGTTCCAGCTACTTATAGCCCTTGGAAAGGACCCCGAGTATATACACTAGAACACACTCAAGGCAGAGGCTCTCTAGGGCTTTGGGGTGTGATGAAGGGACAACTATTATTAATCATTTCCTTGGGATCCAATTAGGAATGATAATTCCCTCTTCCATTAGGAAGGGACTAGGGTTTGGGGAGGTAGGGGAGGGAAAAAGGGACCACAGGAGGAATTGGGCACATACTAACGTTCACCCTTGCTACAGTCTCATCAGGAAATCTGGAAGGTCCAATATTTTTGGGTAAGATTTCCCACAGAGAAAACAAGTTGACAGATGCCAAAGGTCTTCCCATCTCTGACCTCACTTATGTTCTGGAATTAAGGCAAAGGTAGGCAGCTACCCGTCTTATTTCCTTTGGAATAAACTCAGGCAAATTTCTCGCGGGTCTGTTTATGTTGGCCACCTGCAGGGACTTCAGAGCCCTGAGGCAAGAGGGGTGACCTCCACACAGAAGCTCTGAGCAAATTCCAGTGCTTTTAAGCTACTGAAGGGGTGTTTCTGGGTGGGGTGGGGTGAAGGGCAAGTGGGAATTGATGAGACTTCCAGGATTAAGTATCCAGGAATGGTTCCTTCATGCAGAGATATTGAAACGTTTTGCACTTGGTATAGGCTTGGAAGCCACAAATGACAGGGCCCTGAGGCCCCTGCTGTGATGAGCGTCACTCCTAAGTTTATTTTCAGGATCATAGAGAGGACCAGGGGACCTCGCGGGAGTAACTGGGTCGGCCTGGGAGTACCCTTGGGGGACTTGGGGAGGGGGCAGTGGCTATTTACGATCTAGTCGAAAATTATTTCAATATTTTAGTCCTCAGCACGGCCCTGCTGTGTATCAGTGAGCGATCAGCTCAGATCCTCTGTGATTGAGTATGCAGAGTGAGGCCACGAGGCATGGGAAGGGGAGGGCAACGGCCGGTCCTTGTTGCTCTGCAGTGAAAGCCTCACTCCTAACCCACCTCCCAAAGACCGCAGCACGTACTGCAGCCCCACGTGGCTTCTTCCCCCCACCCCCCTCCCCGCCCTGCCTGCATTCCTGCCTGCCTCCCTTGCAGCAACCAGTCTTTTGGGCAAACTGTGTTCCAGGGACTGTGCTAAGCTTGGATCCCAAAGGTAATCCGCACGTGACCATTTTCCTTAAGGAAAGTCAAGCCCATGAGCGAGTCTACAAACTTCTCATGGGTGACTGCTCTAGTGTGATGCCCGACGGTGCACAGGCATACCTGTCGTGGTTTGGAGCCAGAAGCACGGGGAGCGGGGGCTAGGAGAGGGGACTGTGCCTGTGAAATACACTGCAGAGGGAAGGCTGCCCATCTGTGCTGGCTGGAGCAGGAACCAAAGGCCCAGAGTAAGAGCATGGGTTTTCTGGCAGCAAACCAGAAATGAGTGTTCCAGATGTAGCAAAAGCCCAGGAGAGGAACATGGGAATATGTAAGAGATAACAACAGATGGGTTTGGCCAGTCGGGAGTTTGCATTATTAAATAATGGGAGAAAAGGCTGGGGAAAATTTGGTGGCAGGCTGGCATAGAGGAAATAACAGACTTTGAGACACACCTTAGTTTCATTTGTGGCTCATAAACGTATCAGCTAGCTGTCCTTGAGTGAGTTAGAAAATGTCCTAGAGTACCAAGTTTTTGACCCATAAAATGGGGTCATTGTTATGGTTTATTGTTAGGATTACAAATAATGGCCATGATGTGCCTGGTCCAAAATGAGAGGTTGTCACATAGCCGTCCCCCTCACTCTCCCTATTCCCCTTCTGATCCCACACCCACAGTTTGCAGAATGGAGGAGGTCATTGGAAAGATGTTTATGGAGGGAGTTGGGGGAACTCTAAACCTGAGCCAAGTGGGCATGACCACAGTGGACCAGGAGGCTCCACACCTGTCCTGAGATGCACCCTTGGAGGACATGCCCAAGGACAGAGGACAAGGCTGGTGTCCCTGAGCATCAGAACTGAGGAAAGGGCCCAGAACTCAGCTGGGTGAAGATGGTGCAGGGGAAGAGAAAATTTCTGGCTAAGGCAGGGCTCCACCTGAAAGCATAGGCAGTGTGGAAGGTTCAGCAGCTGGGAGCCACGTTCAGGGTGGAATGGCGCTCCTGCACAAACAGGAGGGGTCATGTAACTCGAGCGGTCCAGTGAGAGTCACTGAAGCTATGCAGCCTCTGTTGTTTTAAATAGTTAACCAATTGATAAACCTTGTGTTGTCCATTACTTGACACACTCAGCATATAGTTTCTGATCTCTCTCTCCCTCTCCAGTTTAGCAATCATTTATAATAGCAACTTCAAACCTCTTTTGAAAGTGGGTGATATATTAAAAAAAAAAAGAAATGCCTTCTGCTTTTAAAATTCTCTCTACCAGCGAGACGTGCTTTTATCTGACATCTTGCTTTCCAAACCACATCTCCACCAATAAGGGGCAGAAAAATGCCTCCATAATATCTTTCCAGTGCAAATTCTCATCAGAGCTGGTGCTTTTCAATGTGCATCTGGTTCTTCATTTCTACTCTTACTAAAAATGGATTTGTGACTGCAGACTTTCACCAGTAGATGGAAGACAGTTTTCAGAGGGTCTTTTCTTATTTCCAACTCTCTAAAGGTCCTTTGGTATTCTCTGATTTAGTGATCCTGGAATATAATTGCCTCCGTGGGCCATCCCCAAGAGGTAGTAGTATAACCAGCATCACCATCTTGGATTCTAGATATGCAGGGATGCTATGAAGTAGTCATGCAAAAATCAGCAGAATAGCCATTTTTCTTCTGAAGGGATTTCAGTCTTGATGATGAAGCATTTCAATCCAGAAGTCTACCTGTTCCCACAATAAACTCTCTTTTCTTTGGTAGACATCTATGAAGAACCACTTAAGAAACCACAAAAACCAGGAAATATTAGTTTATGTTGATGCATTTTCTGAAAATCACAGTCTACTGTCTGAAACTCATACTTGAACATCACTTGATAGGTTTTTAACGGAGTTGGTGCAATGTTTTTTAAAAAACCACTACATACTTATTCAACATCAAAGCAAGGCATTTGTTTTAAAAGCTGAGAGATGTTAACAGAAGTGGGGGGAAAGACACCAATTCTTTAGTGAATCTTGGGAAGCGACATTGCATTTGAGGTCTTCCTCAATAGTTTATTCACCTGGAAACCCAGCATGCAACGGAGTTTAGAAAAAACATGCTGATGTCAAGAGCACTAACCAGGCAGTGTCAGGTGCTCTGCAGAGATTATTCTGGAAAGCACTCCATTTCCTGGCATCTGTGCCACCCTCTTGGAATGGCCCCACCTGGACTTCAGGTCTATGTTCGGCATAGCAGGCTCTGTCAATGGATCTTATATGGGACATGCGCTTCTATGAGCCATTGACAATAATGTTTGTTTCCTAGAAATGTACCTACCCGTCCCCGATATTGATCTCATATTCTGGGACTCATCCATGACAGCCCAGCCCTAGAAGGAGGCAGAGCAGGTATCATTTCCATGCTCCATGTGGAGGAAGCCACTCAGAGAAGTTATGCAGCGTGACCCCTTGGAGAGTAGAGACTAGAACCCAAGTCTGGCTCCAAACCAGAGTGCACTTCCCACTAGAGGACGTCACCTACACACTGAATGATTCTGTCTCCACAAAGGCTTTACTTACACACACACAGCTGAGAAATGTGCCGTCTACCTTTTCTTCGATGAGTAGTTAAGAACACAGGCTCTGGAGTGAGGCTGCCTACAGTGTGACTCTAGCTCAGCCACTTCCTAGCTTTAGACTCTGGAGAAGCCAAACTTCTCTGAGCCTCATGTCATCTTGAATCTCCTGCCATCGCCCCACACACCATCTCCCAGGTCAGACCAGAAGCTCTGGATTCTGTGAAGGAGGACACAGCAGTTTCCTTTTGCGTAATGAAGGGTTTCCTGGAGCAGGGGGAAGATGGAAGCTTCTGTAGCATGAGGGGAAAACCCGTAGATTCAGCTTGGATGAGGGGGAAGAAGAGAGACTTATACTTCTTAACACTCTAAGACCTCCAACTCATAACCCCAAATTGGCATTTATCAGGGTGGATCAGTGTGGCAGAAAAGATCGCCAGGGCCTCAGAGGGCATGTCCCATTGTGGAATCCCACTGCGGAAGGAGATGCCAGGCTAGTGAACCTCACTTACTGCAAAGATCCGGGAGTACCTAGGGAAGGGCTGAGCCTGCGCATATGCAGTGGGGCTGGGAGCCCTGGGATTGCAGCCTCTCAGGCACAATGGAGCGATAACCTTGGAGCCCAAGTAGGGGACATGACCTTCAGAAATCTGTTCCTAGAGGGTGTCGACGTAGAGGGGCGAATGCCTCCAACAGCGCCCCCTGTGGCCTTAGCCAACAAGGGCTGAACACTCTCCTGCTGTCTCTTCAGTGGGTGTGTGAGAGTCCCCTTGGGATGAAGGAACTTGGAGGGGTCAAAGGCAGGAGGCCTCAGGAAGGAGATCTGGATGGCCTCTCACTCCAGTTGTCTTCAAAATTATGTGGGCGTTCAAGTGATTCAAAGGAAAAAGAGGGACTTGTGATACAAGCTGGTGGTGTGGCTCCTACTGGTTAAGGAAAAATGGGGAATAAAGCACAGCCCCACATATGAGGATTAAGCCAGGTGATGAGTAGAGGAGTTCTTGGCATACCGGCTCCCAGTAAGTGCTGCACAGATGGTGACTGTCCATCCCTGGCCCTGTCACTGTGCCCTCCGTGGGCCTCAGGCAGAGCACCCAGAGGCGGTGGGCTTCTAAGGGAGGCGTCATGACAAGGGAGCCACACAGGCTGGAGCCTGCACCCCAGGGCTGAAGTCCTGCACTTGCTGAACTCCAGTGACTATTCAAACAGGGCCAATGATGACAGGCAAATTTCAGCAAAGCTAAGGCAGTGTAAGTACCAAGGCCCCTTGCAGGTGTGCCCAGCATGGAAGGTGGAGGCAAAACAACTTGCAAAATGTATGGAAAATTCTCTCAAAACTTAGAGCTTATATATGAAAAAATCTTGAGAGAATCTTTCCCAAAGCTGACAATAATCTTAAGATTCACGTGAAATCACCAAAAATAAGTCGTGGAGAAACACTCTCAGTTTCTATTTTCTATCAGAAAGAAAATGCAAATATTGATCGAAGTTGCTGGAGGAAAGACTGAATTACTTTTCTCCTCTTCTTGCTGGAAACGTTGTTCTGACCAGGTTGTTCCGACCAGAGACCGTGCAGCCAAAGGTGTGGAGGGAATGGTGTCATGATATGATAAAGAGCTTGAGTCCGCTCAGCGGTCAGAAGTGGAGCTGCTGGTTAGGGATGTTGGGAGGTTTCTGGCGTAAGCCTGAACTTTGTATTTTGTTGTAATTTTTCTTGTCATGTCAAAAAAATATTCACCTTTGTGCCTGATTTTATTTCATAATTTTAGGTGCATATTCTTGAAGCGGGTCCTTATAATTATAGAGGCTCCTTGCCTCACACACCCAGGATCTTCCCATGTGATAATACTACCTCGTTTCGACATAATGATACTGAAACGTGCTCTGCATACACTGCCCGTCCCCGTAGAGAGGAGCTTCAGAGGGGGTCCTGGAAGGAGACGGGGACCATGGAGGACACAGGAAAAGGGAGAAACCCCACCTTATGAAGAGACAGTGGGCAATAAATTGAGGCAAGGAAGCAAGAATCAGAAGAGACGGGTGGAGTACAGGGAAGTCAGGGGCGGCAGGGAAGAAATCCAAGTCTAAAGTTGATAAGGCACACATGGAGAAACGTTTCTGCGGGTGTAGTGGTAATGAGGCCTGCGGAGAAGGGCTGAAGGGGCCTCATCTGTTTCTCAGCTAGCAGCCTCCCTCAGCCCAACCACATGTGCTTCTTGATAGAAGCTGACACGTACTCTCTGAAGCATTAGATTCAGGCCATCGTGCTGGGAGAAAACTAGGAGCAGGTTATGATGTGGGATCCATGTCAAAAGGCTGCCTCTTTCCCTTAGGGCCTAGGGCTTCCCTCCCCTAATTGAGGAAGACAACCTGGCTCAGAAGCCTCAGCCCTCCGCTCCTTGTTCCGTGAGGCTGACAGGAAGCGAGAGAAAGGTGGGGCAATAAAACATGAAGGTTCCTGAACTCCTATGCTGGGCTGCTTTTTGCATTCCCATCTGGGTCTCTCCCTGCACTTCCCTTCTGTGGATAAAGCTGTAGGAGCCGAGGGGAGGTCAGGAGAATGAGTGGATCCACTGTGTTGGGTGAGGGTCCTGGAGAGAACGTTGTCCAGCTTGGTTCTGAAAGGAAACGGTTCTGGGGGGGCACTGCTGTCCACAGCTGTGCAGAACAGGGAGAAAGAGGAAGGGGAGCAGGAGGCCAGCCAGATGTGCAAATAGGGCTGCATTCTAAGGAAGCATCTGCTTTTCCAGAGTGTGTGGCTGAGCCCTGCGGGGCGGGTCCTGCTCTCTGGCGCCCTCTGCTGTGGATGAGCAGATCAGATGCTGCTGTGGGTGGGGGCAAGAGTGGAAATGAGGGCAACATGGGCTGGATTGGGTTAGGGTATCCGAGATGCAGACGTCCAGGGCCTAGGCTGGGAACATAGAAGGTAAGGCTGAGCCATCAACACCGAGCCATACTCTTCACTTCGCCACGTGTGGAGAACCCGTGGCACATGTGAGGTTGGGAAGGGACGTTAGAGTTTGCACAGTCCAACCTCTCCTCCATTCAGAAGCAGGGAATTCATCTTGGAAAATACGTATTGCAGGTAAAGGAAATCCATCAGTGCACAGGAAGTTCAGAGGGGTAGGGCTGTGGGGGGTTAGAAGAAATCTCCTTTCTTCCAGATTATCCATGAAGGATTCATATAAGTGGGAGCATAGAAGCGGCTGGAATAATATCCTGAGATTGATGGTGAGTAGATTCTGGGGGACGGGGGCAGAAAAAATGGTAACCTGGTACTCTGGGAAGGGCATGCTCCTGAAATATATAGGATTAGAATAAGCAGATAAGATGTTAAGAGAGAAGATGGTGGCAAACCAATGTGAAACTTCAGTGTTTTCTTAAAGTAGCCCAAACAGTTGGAATGCATATGCTGGAAGCCATTCTTCTATTGAAGAACACCTCTCATAGCTGAAAGTGACTGCAGACTGGAGATGATCATTCTGTTTCGGCATATTAAATGAAAGAAGCCCATATCAAGACACGTTCCAGTGGACTTCTTGAATTACAAGAATAAATTTTAAAATTCTATTAGCACCAGAGCAAGAGGGGAAAAAAAGAGCCTATAAAGCAATATCAATTAAGCTTATCCCAGGGGTTTCTCCTCTGAAGAAGGGTGTGGATCGGCTGCCATGGCCACAATGCTTTGAAAGTATGGTGACCAGACCGTGGTAAACCAGCCGAGCCGTCATTCCAACATAAAAGCAAACACCCTGGGTCTCAGGTCAGGTTCTCTGGAAAGCTGCCTCTGAGGCAAGAGACCTACTGGCCTGCAGGAGGTTTCCTGGGAAGTTGGCTCCAGAGCAAACCCTGGCAGGAGTGAGGTAGGCAGAATCAGCTGAGAGCGGTGAACTTGGATGGAAACCTCGGCAGTCCCACAGAGAACTCTGAAGCTGGGTGAGCCCTCCAGAGTCCTCCCGAGCTGAGGCAGTCCCTACAGTGACAAGGATGCCCCAGAGCAGAGGAGTGGCATGGCCCAGCCAGCTGCCTTGCACTTAAGGCAGTTCAGACAGGGACATCAGCAGCTGAGGAATAAAGCCTAAGTCCTGAAGGGACCTTGGTGGCATCTTTAATGCCACCTTGATAAAAAATTTTACCTGACGGTGTACTCTGGCCAACTAAAAGAAGACTATTACACTCTGAAAAGGCAGGAGAGTTCTTTAAATTCATTTGAACCCCAGGCCCTGCTGGGGAGGACAAAGATTGGTCCCCAGGCTTCCCCATCTCATTGTTGTCTTCCTGGAAACGGCTTCCCCAGCGCCCTGTGGAAGCTCCTGCTACAATTTATGGCCCTTAGGAGAGCAGCGGTTAGAACACTGGGCTGGGAGGTTGACAAGCCAAACAACTTTCATTTCTCTCCCAGCAAAGCAAAGTTTGATATGGCAAAACAATGGCCATTTTGTTCAGAAAGAACTGAGTGATGTTTTTCTGCATCTTTAAGACACTTGCTGAGGGCACACCATCTTCACAGCTGGATTGCACCAGCCAGGGCTGAGCTGCAGATGCTGTGATGGGGCAGAGAAGGAAAGTGTCCTGCCTCTGATTTCATGCTCTTTACAAAGAGCACACAAAGGGAAGAGCCATCAAGATGATTAAGATTTATTTAAATTAATTAAATCAACTTGATTCCATTTCTCTTTGTTCTTAATAAGGAATGACTGATGAACTCAGTGGTAGACACAGTTTGCCACCAAGGCCTTCTTCATAATAACCTCCACCCAGGGCTCCTGGATATTTCTCCATTAATTATGTTTAAAAATTAGTGTGTGAGCGTCATCTCAGCTGTGCATGAAAATAAGCGAGCAGAAAAAAAGACTGATTTGCAAAGGTTCTCTTGCAATCTAGGTGATTTAAACTTTTATGTACATTTTACTTCTTTTGCATTTTCTAAATCTTCGTCAGTATTACTTTTATAATTAAACAAAGCAGATGCTAGCACAGATGAATGGATGTGGCTGTACATACACCATAAGAACACAACTAAACTTAAGCCAAAAATGTTAATTATTATTATTTCTGGAGAAAGGGAGTAGGATTAGGAGGGATTTTTCTTCAGTGTTTGAGTATTTGCTCACAGTTTTTCCCATATTTTATAATGAAATAAACCAATTTATTATTTCCTTAAAGAGCTCAGAGAAGGAAGTTTTTGTTTTTATCACCTTCTAACAGTCTGTGTAGTTCACTGTCATTGTTTATTATCTTTCTGACTCACCCACAAGACCATAAACTCCATGAGAGCAGAAATCGTGTTGAGAGATGTATCGCAGCGCCTAATACAGTGCCTGACACAGAGCAGGTACTCAGGACATACTTCTGAATGGATGAACTTAAATGTGTGGGATAAAAAGATTGATGAGCTATATGGAGTGAGGAATATAATGAGATAGCATATACTGCATAACTGTCATTAAAAATATAGATGTGCTTAGGAGGGAAAGAGAGGCTGGAAGAAAACACAGCAATTGTCAATGTCGATTATAAATTTGGGGACTCTGCTGATTTTACTTTCTGCTTCATTGTTTTTTACATTGTCTGACTCTTGGTGTGCAAGTTCCACCTCTATTGATCATATAAAAATGTTTACAAAAGGAGGAAATGAGGTGGGGTCCTGGGCCAGCCATGGGCAGCCTGTGGCTTGGGTGCAACCCAGTCCATACAAAGTAGGTGTCTGGTGATGGAGGCAGCTATTGACTGTGGAACATTACTGATTCCTGGAAATATCAACCCTACTCACACTGGTAGGACTCGCTGGCTATACCCTCGTTTTTATGGGCCTGGAATCTCCATGTCATTAATGCCCTTGAAGTGAAGCTTTCTTCAGCCACTTTACTATCCCCAAATTAGCGGAAGCCTGTTGTGAGATGATGCCGTATAGTACGATACTATAATTTTAATCTAGGCTGAAAAGGCAAGTTTGAACATTGAGGTGTAACTTTTAATAACATTTCTAGGATTACTGGTGCATAAGCCGTGTGGGGCACAGCTCCTTGCTGCTCTTACCAAGAGCCAGATCTATGCCCTGGTACCCAGTAAAGAAGGGACACGGCAAGGTTGTCAGGTGCTGCCATTCTGCACATATCTGGGGGAAACAAGAGGCCGTGGTGAGCGGCAACAGTGAGCAGCTCAGCCCTGTGGGCCTCAGATTACCAGGTGTGCCGAAACATCAGAACTACAGCTCTCACTCCTCCTGTGGAGCTCAGCCTCCTTGCAGCTTCCTTTTAGGCTTTGAGCTGGACTCCACTCAGGCTGACTGGGAGGAACTGGGGCCAGGTCCGGAGGAAGGGGACTGTGCAAATGATTTCTGGGCAGCAGGTGGGGCTGAGATGCGTAAAAGGCAATGATAAGTGATTTTTTTTTTTTACCTTTGCTTCCAGCTATGCTTGAAAACTTGCTGCAGAGTCCTGGGAGGGTGCTGCCAACTGATGTCAGCATCGCAGGTATAACCTCTGGGCCATCTGGCTTTATCATTAACTCATATATAAAATGGTAACCCCTCCCCTCCTGTGCCCTCACATTTCCTGTTCCCCTACTTTATATTTTCCCATGCCCCTACTACCATCTACAATTCTATACTGTCTCTCTCCAGAACCTACACTCCAGGCAGCAAGGGCTTGGTCTCCTGTACTCTGCTGTGCCTCTCGTCTGACAACAAAGTCTGGCACACACAAGGTGCTCACTGTTTAGCAGTGTGAAGGAAGAGAGAGAGAGAGAGAGAACCAAAGACAAGGAGAAGCATCTTTATAAAGAACGTTTCGATTCATTTTATTATTTTAAATCTGAACCTGCAGTTGTCAGGTTAGTTGCATTTAGCTCTAAGCGTCCACGTGGCATGAACTGGAGATAAGCCTGGGTTTGGGGCTCTGCCACTCTCCGCCGGGTGCAATGGCCACAGCAAGCAGCCTGTTACTTAATTTACATCCACTGAGGCTTTGACAGCCCCAGGTGCAAGCGACTTGGGGTCACGGTGGATGGGCAGTGATCACTGGTGATGGGCTAAAACAGGGCACTGCCTGCGCTCCCTCAGAACTGCGGTGTCCGCACTGAGCGTGCCGAGAACGGAGGGGAGGTCGTGGTGCCCAGGGCTCTGGCAGGACAGACCCCACTCTTCCCGTGATTGACTCAAAATGGGGTACCAATCCCCCAAAAGGATTCAGCTCAAAAGAGGACCTAAAAGAAACTTAAGCATGAAGTTTCCGAGAAGTAGCCCCTTCCCGAGGTCCCTGGGCTGGTGCAGGGCTGGGTGCTGGGCACTGGCTCACACGTTGGTGTGCTGAGACCCGGAGGACACGATACTGCCCAGCTGGCTCCGGCCTGAGGCTGGTGAGCTGGCCACCTGGCTCCGGCTGCCCCGAGTCCCTGCTCCCTGGCTCCTCCGGGCCGGCTCATCCATCAGCCTGAGCTTCTCGTGTTCCTCCTTCAGGAAGAAGTCCACCAGCAAGCTCTTCTCCTTCTTGATCTGGTCACTGATGTCTGTGGGGATGTCCGGGATCATCCAGTCCACGAGGACGCTCAGGAACATCACGAGGTTCTGCCGAGAGCAGGAGAGGGGCTGAGGGGAGAGGCCCGGGGCGCTGGTGTGCCCCCGCCCACCCTGCCCTGCTGCAGTGGCCATCTAGGCAGGGCCTGCGGTGACAAGCACACACCCGGGAGCAGAGAGCCTTCACGTGACTCCTGCTCCAACACTCACCGGCGGGTGATCTTAGCCAAGAGCCTAACTGGGGGTGTCCCAGGACCCCTGCTCCAGAGCTTCCTGCAAGGTCGCCACAAGGCCCACTGGCCTTTCCAGGGCTTTCATGGGACAGCTGCCCCTCTCTTCCTTCCAGCTGACGCACCTTTGGTTTCTGTGCTGAACTCTGATCTCAGCCAACCACACACGCACTGTATCCTGCTCCCTCTTCCATCCCCACCATCCTAGTCATACCAGCCTGCCTGGGACCCCTGCTTCCAGCTCCCCTGTATCCATTCTAAGTGTTTATGCATCCATATAATTGGTCTCCTTCTTCCCTCTGCTGAGCTACATCCCCGCCCACCCCGTAAACACAGGTAGGATGAGACCTGGGAGCATTTATAACCCGGCTTTTACGATTCCCATCAATTTCCCCAAGCCACCCTCAGCCCCACTCTGCCCAGCACACGCCTCCCATTGTATTCTCTGCTTGCCGATCATTTGCTCATGGGTCTCCTCCAGACTGAGGTCCAGAGGACAGTGCCTGAGCCAGAATGAGAAACCCAGAGCACCCTGCCTTCCATGCCCTAAACCCATCCCCAACTTGACCTTGAACACTGTGTGCCCCTGGGGGCTGGAGAACTTTGGGAGCCAGCTGTTGCTCCCAGAGTCCCCTGCCTTCTGAGACTTGCTTCTTCAAGTCATATTCTCTGTTTAAAGCAGCTCCTTATCGCGTGAGTGCATGCCACAGTGGCCCACGGTGAAGCGGGTGGCGCCCGCAGCAGGGGCAGCAGACGGACGTCTGAGCCATTTTTCAAGTATATCGCCCCATCTCGCACAGGAAGAATGGTGTCTTCTTTAGGTGAAAGACTAGCCCATGGGCTTCGCCACTTCCTGGGCTGGGGTCCCGGGGCAGGATATTTTAGAGCCCTCCAGAGATCTGCCTTCAGGGAATACAAAGCCTGAGGGAGTGGCTGAGAAAAGGATCTGGGCTTGAAGGCCGGCAGGACCCCAGGGACCCCGAGTGGGAACTGGGGCCTCACAGTCAACCTCGGATGCAACTGGAGCTGCGGTTATTGTTGGAGATAGAAATCACTGGGCTCGGGTTTGCTATTCATTTAGGAATGGCTGGATGGCTCTGGGGCCCTTCGGGCCAGATGTCTCAGGGGCTAAAACAACACTAACAAAGGAGGGAGCCAGCCGAGAGCAGTGGAAGAAAGGTTCAGAGCTCAAGCCCCCTCTTGGGCTGCAGAGCCCAGGTGGTGCCATTTGTCTGCATTAGAGCAGAGACTCTGGTTTCCACTGTGTTTCCTACTTTCCTTTCTTGTCTTACATTGAAATGGGGATCTATCTTCACCCTATAACTTACTCCACATCCGTCTTGTAATCTTACTCTGTGTCTTATTCTCTTTCTACAAATCCATCCATTAATGGAAGTGTTCTCAAGAGAGCTTCCGGCCTCAGCCAGGGAAAGGGAGCATTCATGTCTGCCTGCCACATGTGGAGACCTCATGTCACCAAGTGCCCAGAGGTGAGGGGCAGGCAAGGAGACACGGCCATCTTTTCCCCTGCAGCCTGGATTCTTATTTGCTTTTCCTTATTAGGACAACTCACCTGGAAGATTATGACGAAAGCCAGACGGGCAGACAGAACGGACCAGTACTGTTTGGAAAACTCATACGGGTTGGGGGCCCATGGAGGTTCTCGGTAATCTTTAAACCTGCTCAAAGAGAAACATGGTGTGAGGACTGGAGGGAGATGGAGGAAACGGAGTGCTTCTCTGGGTGAAATCTCAAGGATTAATGCAGCAGGCAAGCCCTTCGCTCTCAGGTTTGGGAAATAGAGGTGTTTGGGAGGAATCCATGGCCCAACCTACAAGTGTCGATGGAATAACAGGACTCAAGTCCAAAAAAGCCAGTGTTAGCCTACAAATGTCTTTCTTCTACTCCCTCTCTAACATCCCCCAAAGCTTCCTCTAGTATCTGGATTCTCCTCCTAGAAGAGCCCAGGAATCATAAGAGGGGCTCAGAAAAATGGATCTTTCTTGGCTTCCGCTAGCCTGTGGGTTCTAGAAGGGAGGCGAGATGCCCAGACACCTTGTACAGCTCTCCACAGCCACTGGGATCAGTGAAGACGCAAGTGCTAGCAGACAACTCCAGGCTTCATGCCCAGCTGGCTGCTCTGGAAGCAGGGCCAAAAAAGCAGGTGGCCTCACTTGATGGCTGCACCCTTGTCCCCAAAGGAAAACTGATTCAAGCCATCCTGAAGGAAGGGGATGGGGGTGACAGTCAGGGTTGGTCAGTGCCCTCTTTTTCTGACTGTGTTTATCGTCCACGTGGCTTAAGCGACACGAGGCCCGTGCCTGGCAAGAGCTCGGGCCTGTCTCCGCCCCCAGGGAGGCCTGGGGCTCCTCCTCCTGTCGCCTTTCACCCCCATTCTGAGATGACTCATATTAAACACGGCTCATTTTTCTCAGACTCACTTTTTTCTAGGCCTGGTAATTTGACAAAAGTTGGTACCAAAAGAATTATGACCCCACCACGGAATGGTTTTCTCTGTGGAATTCAACAAATCTTTGATGCTTAATAAAAGCAAAAAGAAGCCCTGGCTGGAGGAAGGGGTGGGTACCCAGCAGGGTACATGGGTGCTGAGAAAGGTGGGGGGACTCTGTCCAAGCAGGGGACAAGAAGGGAAACGAACACATATTGAACAGGCAGAAGGTATCGATCTCTGAGCAATGGGGTTTTCTGGAAGTTTAATGTTCTAAACATTCTCAGGCAGGCACTGATATCCCCATATGACGCAGGAGGAAACTGAGGCTGAGAGGGGTTCACCTACTTGGCCAAGTTCTCATGGCCAGCAAGAGGTGGAGGCACGGTAGAATCCAAGCCTGGCTCAATTCAGGCCTTTCCCCTATCGTCACAGAGTATCTCCCCAACAGCTGCTGTTGGGGAGGGGGATTCAGAAGTGGGTGCTCTCTGCGCCTCCCTCTCTGCCCTGAATGAACCAGCTGCTCTAGAAGACTCCTGTAAAAGCATGGTGGCTCCCAACTGCCCAAGGAGAGAGATGAAGAAAGAAGAGACAAATACAAAAAGAGGAAAAGATAGGCACCTGAAAAGATAGAAGGCACAGTGATAGAGGCAGCGACAGAGAGAGACAGACAGAGAAGTGGACACTAAGCATTCATCTAGGGCTGGGCCAGAGGCCAGGAGCTGTCCCCTCCCCATCCAATCTCCCTCTCCCAACAGCTGATCACAGCTGTTGCAGGCTTGGTTTGACATCCGGATGAAAAGCAAAGCTAAGTGCAGCCCCAGCAAAACACCATGGGATTCATCATCTCCGTCCATGGCTGAGGATAGAAACACGGCCAGCTCCAGAGGACACTTGTGAATGGGAGAAAGGGGGAGCGTGGCTAAATGAACAGGGACGTCTTGGGGTGAGAACATGCTCAGGCTCGCCGACGCTCCTGCCGCACCTCCCGCTGCCCCACCGCCAGCGCCCATGCAAGAGGGGATTCAGCCTTGTCTTCTCAAGACCTCTGGGGAGGGGTGCACGCACACACATGCTCACTGCTGGCTGTGGAGAAACCCTTCCCCAGGTCCAGTGCAACCCCTCGGGCAGCAGCCAAATCTGTCCATCTTATTCTCCAGCTCCATCTATGAAGGAGCAGCTGCTCACTGACCTCGTTATGAGAGCCATTGCTCACTCCTCTTTTTTCCAGTCTAAAAAGAATCCACAAATAATCCAGTTCTGGTCCCACCTCTGCTACTAACTCACCACAACTTTTGGAAATGTCACTTTGCCCTCCTTGGGTGTCCAAAACATTTTGAATCTAATAGGTGCATCCAACTAATAAAGGATCTGGGGAAAGATTAACACACAGATACGTCCAGAAAGCTGTACTTGAAAATGCCTCTATGCCGATAGGCTCAGGCTGTTAAAACTACAGACAAGCTATCCACAAAAAACAATACACAATTTAATAAATGATGCATCTGCTCTTATTTCTCTTTCTAAAGCTGACTTTTTTAAAAGTTTGACTCACAGCAGTAAGGAATACATTTTACATTAATATACACATAAATATATGTCAATGAAATAAAAATTATACAAAACGTATTTTTCCCTGTTGTGCGCAATGCACTGATATTTTCTATTCTATTTTATTCTATCCTATCCTACCCTATTCCATTCAAATTCCATTCATTTTATCTTATTCTGTTCTTTAAAATACTGACCATGACTCACTAAAGTGATTTCATAACCCACTAATAAACAATGACAGTTCGAAAAACATTAATTCCCGTAAGTCTCTGTCACCAGGTAAATAATTGGTTGTTTACATTCCAATATAAGTTCATATTTCATAATCTAAAAAAAAATCATCCGAAGAAGTCAAGCTTATCAAATGTTTCCACTGAGTAACTGACAATGCAAATTAAACAGAGATAATTAGGTTGAAGACAAGCAATGCCCACAAAGATGGAGTGGCTAATAGACTTAACTGTGTCTGCATGGTGACAGTGGTCTGTTCTGTCTGTTTTGCTTTTAAGCCCAGGGTATAGAATCGGCAAACGCATGGGCTCTGGAGTCAGCCAAGGGTTCAATGCCACCCCCACCACTTCAGTTCTGTGTCCTTTAGAAAGTCACCCAACGTTCTGACGGCCGAGATCCCAGTCTATGAAACAGGCCTCCACTTCCCACCTCCCAGAGTTGGAATGAAGATGAAATGGCAAAGAAGAGCGCCCAGCACACAGATGTACCCGATCCATCAGCTACAGAACCAGTAAAGAGGAGCTAGGCTTCCTTCTTTGACTGAAAGTAACAGGAAATACCCCTCTCCTGTCAAAATAGGACAGAGCACACAGCCCCTGCTCCCATCCCTCCTGGCTTTCCAGGAGGACCTCTGAGCACTGAAGCCCTCAACTTACCCATAATGCTGCTATGAACCAAAAAGGGTCAGCCAAAGCCACACCCACAAGGGGCTTCCCTCAGGATCCACTTCCAGGAAAAAGGCACAGAACAGGCACACCTCAGGCTGGTGGGAAGTGGCACTTCTGCCCACTCCTGTCGGCTCAAATGCTCTCTAAAACCAGACCCTCTGCAGGGGCAAGGGAGTGTGGCTCTCCCAGAGCCGTCCAGAGTGGCCAAGCCCCCAGCGAGCCCCCACAGCTGGCCACCCCCTGCATCTGCTGGCTGGGATGTAAGCTCGCAGCTGTAATATTATGAGCCGCTCACTCCTAGATCTCACCCCTCCAAGACTGCCTTTATTTACTTTGAGCCTTATTGAGTGTTCCCTTGAGTCTTCTGATAAGGAGAGTCTTTCCGTAATGAAACGATGAGATGGTCTAAAAAGGAAGCATGCATTTGTGGTGGTTATGCTACTTGCTAACTGCAAGGCCCTGAGGAAGCAGGCTCACAGCTCCAAACCTCAGGCTTTTAATCCGTAAAGTGGAGCAAATAAAACAGGTGTCTCAGCGCTGCACGCACCCCACCATGAATACATGGCAACACGCACACATGCATGTGTGTGTGGATTGAATGTTAAAGAAACACAGTGAAAAATTAAATAAACGACACATGTGAATGTGATATCTGGAGGCTTCCACAGAAAATGGGCACAACGATTTCTTCAGGGAGAGAATGACTCCAGCCAGGGCCAAGAATCTTTCCCTTTCCTATTATACACACAAATGTGTAGGCAAAATCACTTGCATAAGAAAAAAAGTTCATGGATTCAAAAGAAGAAAGCAATTAATGGCAGTATGCAGCTCACCCACATTTTTATAGGGAGCTTTCAGGAGCAAAGCTATAGAGAGAGAGACTCTCATGCAATAAGTGAAACTGGTACAAGAATCAAACATTGTAACTTTAAAATTACATTAATATTTTATGTAGATTATCCTAACACTATGAAAAAATGACATTTATTGACTTGAATGTATACATTACCTAAGGAAATAAGGTTGCCATTAACTCAACGGTATTTCATTCTTATAAAACAAACCCATGAAACAATATCTGAAAGGTTCTACAAGTTCATTTTATGTGGATATGTGGAAAAATGTCTGAGCGAGATTCACACAAGTGCATCGCCATGGTTACTGCTCGGAAGATGCCTAGGATTGAGCAGGGTGGAGGGTGGAGGTGGGGCAGAGTGGGAGAGGTTGCCTGTAATGTTTAGAATGCTTATATGAATAGATTAATATATTACATGAATCATTAAACATTAATTTTTTTTAATGAAGCAGAAAAGAATCTTTGGGGATTATTGATCCAAGTTCCCATTTTTACAGAGGGAGAAACTGAGGCACGGGCAGGCAGGAGAGACTTCTGGTTCAGATGCCCCCCTCCATCCTCTCTTGCAGGGACAGTGACATCTACCACAACACATCACAGTAAAACATCCCGGTGGGCAGGAAGGGTGCCCAGTAACAACCTGAGGTGCTGGTCATCGACGATCAGTAACAGCTCCTTTAAATGAAGTTTTAGTTACATTATGAATCAGTTCATAAATTCATTTCTCAACTCCAATGATATGTTAAAGAAATTTTTAACAGTCGCAATGGAAATATATTAATGCTGAACACAGTGACATACAATATTTTCATACCATCTGAGCTACTTAAAACTGCCTTCTGAAATTGGCCTCTAATTAGCAAGGGAAAAGAGCACAGGCAGTTCGGAACTCATGAGAACCATGTTAATCGCATGGCTGATAAAGATCGGAGGAAAGGCAACCCCTGGGAAAACCGACTCTCCCAAAGGCTTCTGTGAGGAACAGAGAGGCAGCCATGGACTGCAAGGGAACTTGCCTCTTGGTCTTTTCGTAGGACCTGGGGATACGAAAAACCTCAGGCCTTGAAGAAGAACCTGACAGGAGCTACCCAAGGTTGCAGTTTCTGGGTGCTCAGCGCCTCCAGACAGGCCCATTGAGCTGACCAGGCTCAAGGAAGCTCCTTGAGCTCTGGGACCCAGATCCCTGGCCAGGCCTGTCCTGCTGACTCCTCTGCTCCTTTCCAGCTGAACCAGAAGTCCGAGCCGCCATGCATCAAGCAGAACACAGTGGCCCTTCGACCCTGTCAAATGGCCACTAATCATGCCTGCAGATTGACGTCACGGGACTGTTTACGGAGCAGCCCTGCTGGAGCAGTTAGATGGCTGAGGCCAACGTCGCTCCAAAAATGCTGGGAATGCATCTCAAATGGGCAGCTGGAGACTTGTCCTAACTTTTATTGCTATTTTTAAGATACCTCTATCCTTGGCGAGGCCGGATTGGAGCCCAAGACCTTGGTTTTATTTGACCACATTTATCTCCAGAGGTCACTGAAAGCTAAGAATAAGAAGGGTCATTGAGTTCCCAACATTATTTGCCAGAAAATCAGGGCAAACTTCTCATTTCCCACCACGGAAGCAGTTTTAAACACTGGTTTTGGGACTAGCTATAATTCTCTGTTTCTCACAAGCTCTCTCTTTTCTCCATTTCTGTTTCTTAGAGCCACTGGCAATTCCTGCCGTACAAAGATATCAGTAAGGTATGCCTCCACTTCCTGAATCTCCAGAGAATTTGGTGAGCCAGACAAGTTCCCATGGCATGCAGGGAGCAGGACCCACCTGAGGAAGAAACTTCTGTCAGCAACTCCGATCCGTCTAGGAAAGGTGGCCCCCCAAAGAGCTCCTCTGCTGTGCATTATATTCAGATATATGTCAACCCTGTTTGCTAGACACCTGCTTACACCTGGGAGTAGAGCATCTTTGTATTTTCAGTGAACACCTAGTCTTCCGCCTGCAGTCAGAGATAACACCAGTGAAGTCTGAGCTCATGGCTGCTTCCTTAACTCTGCAGTGGCTCCCCCTCACCTGAGCGGGGGCCCACACCCTCCACGTGACCCACAGACTCATCGTGGTCTGGCTTTTGTTTCCTCTTCCATCCTTATCCTTCATGTCATGGGCGCAATCCAGCTCCAACGGCCGAACACCACGTAGCACCCCCGCTACCCAGAACACACTGCTTTCCTTGGCCCTGCCCCACTACTGGACACCCCCTTGCTACTCCCATCCTGCTCCCCACCCAGCCAACATGGTCATATGAATGAAGAGCTCCAACAGGATCATCTCTCTGGCCACTCTCAGACTGTTCATCCTTCAGGCCTCACCTTCCTCGAAGCCCCCCCTGAATATCTGAGTCTAGGGCCCCCATACCTCCCTGCTGTTACCCTGCCGTATATTATTAAAGCTGTATTTTAATTGCTTTTTACATGCTCATGTCCTCCATGTAGACACCTTGAGGGAGGCACTGTGTCCTGTTCCCTATTATGTAACCAATGCCACACTTATCGTAAGGTCTGAAAAATAGTTGCATGATGAATCTATAATCCTCACGGGTACTGAGTAAAGAAAAAAAATGATGGACGCTCCAAAATCACTTTGATTTGATCCCGGAATGATCTATTTTCTACAGATAAATGTTCCTGGCTAAAATACAGACTGCCCCTCCCACACATAAGCCCAATGTAAATTCTGCCCCTTAGTGGCAGAGTTTTGTAAAAATGGGCCACAAATAAGCCACAATCTCATCTACTGCATGGGAACAATGGAGAAAAACCATCACAGATGGCTGGAAAGTCCAGTGACTCTCAAGTCTTATACACCAAAGCACAATCTGCTCCACAGGCACTAATAATCCTGGGATCCTGGGCATCTCTTATTTTGGCTGAGTTGTACCCATTCACTTTGACTCCTCACTGGGGAACTGCCTCTGACTCTGAGATCACGTGCTTCAGCCGGAGATGATTTCACCCCTAACCCTCAACCCCAATGGCCCCAAAGGCCATGGAAAGCGTCACATCCCTCTGGCTACGTACTGAGCCTAGCTAAAGAGCTGCAATGACACTTTTGCTGGGATCACTGGGAAAGAGGGATGGGCTTTTTTCCCCACTGGACTTGGACCCAGTATGACCTGTAGCTGCTGGCAGTCATATAGAACTTGAAACCACCATCATCACTGACTGCAGTGGGCTGGGAGATGGAGAAAGATTTGGTTTTGGCAGACTTGATCGGTCAAGTCTTGCCTAAAATGAGGAATACCCTCAACTTTCAATATGGGGGCCATGAAAGTCCCTTTATGTTTAAGCCACTGATGTATCTGGAAAGCATATTCATAGTGTTACTGTCAGGGGCAAGGGCTGAGACCCTTGGTGCTCTAGTTAGACATGGGCTTCTTGATGAACTAAAGAAACAGTATTAGCCTTGCTTCCCCATGTGACAAGTCACATAGGCCTTGGGATTTTGAAGCTTGCATTCTTGATTAGATGTGAGTTTTATTTCGGGATCTGTCACTAGAAATCTCTGCTATCTTGGAGAACTCTTCAATTTTCTAAGCCTCAGTTTCTTTTCACGTAGACTGAGGAGTTTCAACAAGGTGATTTCTATACCTTCTAGTTATAAAAATAATTTTGTAATTCTGACTTTTCAGTGCTTGTTTAATGCAGACATGTTGACTGACTTCATGAACGTTGCTGAGGCAGATCCAGATGCTACCAGAGAAGGCCTCGAACTGGCACAGCCCCTCCATACAAGTGGGACTGCCTTTTGGATCTGCAGAGCAAGATCCAGCACCATGGACAGACAGCCTGGTATGCCAGACAGACAGTGGAGTGGCCCCAGGCCACACATAGTATAGCAGCAAATCTGCTTACATATGACTTACGTCCAAGCATTGAACTCTTTACAGCCCCAGATGTGAAAACACCAGAAACATCTAGGCTGATATAACTCAGTAACTGAGAATAAATTCCCCCATCTCTTCTTCAATCTGGTCCCTGATTCTGAGTCTTTTCTTGGTTGGCTAGGGTTGAACCAGAATATCCTATTTAAGTCACAGATTGGCAAGGCTGTTTAACTCCCAACCTGGGTTGGGAAGACTAGTTAGTTGTCTCTCTTTTGTGGCCTCAGACAGTGAATCTGAGAACCTAAGCAGTCATCTTACAAACGGCTGACCCTGGGTACCAAGGTGTCCTGGGCAGAACAGTACGTAGACGTACCCACGGTCATTGCCACTGCAAACACAGTTGAAACCCTGCATCTTCAATGGAGCCATCAGCAGCTGTTACATCAGACAGTACTGGGGATGGGCCAAGAAAGCCCTACATTGGTCCCTCAATATCTTTTCCTATTCTTTTTGGGTTTTGGTGTAATTATTGTTCTAATTTTTAAATATATGAGGTGTGATCTTTGGGCAAGACCTTTATGCGACTATCATTTAACCAGGTACTAAAGTTAAAGGATTTATTCCCCTCTGCTCTTCTCTTTATTTGCCTTTCTTGGGTAAATGGTTCAGATTTCTCTGTTTCTTGGCTTCACCGATTCCTGAGTGGATGGTTTTCAATCATGTCTCTAACCAGGACCTCTCCAGAATTCCAGATTAGAGTATTTGAAAATTACGTGAAAGCTGCCCCTTAGATTCCCTACCATCATTGTAAATGCAACCTGGTTGACATGACATTCATCATACATACCATAAAATTAGACACTCATAACATCTTCCTCATCCAATCCCACAATCTCCCAGTCCTCAGACATCAGCTCAAACTTTGGAGATATCTTTGGCTCAGATGCCCTTCTACGTCTCTTGTCACCGACTTTGCAGTATATTAAACAGCTCATCTTCTCCCTTCTTGATTCTTCCCACCACTCTGGTCTGTGCCCCTCATGGTTCATGTCTGAATGAAACAGCAGCTCAGCTGCCCTCCCTGAGTTCCCCCAATTCTAGTCTATCTTCCTCTCTGAGACTAGATTAATTTTCCTAAGCCTACACTATCCTATCTTTCCTGGGCACTAAAAAGGTGGGTAACTTCCTATTCTATCACATTAAAATTTCTGTAAGATTTTAAGATTTCCCATTATCTACTTCATCCTACCTATTCAAACTCAGCAATGATTTTTGGCTCATCCTAGGCATCTCTGTATGTACTGCATTCACTGTGGCATTCCCTATCACTATCTCCCAAACACTCTCCTTCCTAATTATATCACCCAGTCAGTCCCTTTGTGTTTATCTAATACCCAAATTCATCTTCACCCCCATGACCTTGCTCAGGCTGACTCCCCATGTGGGATCCTCTCTCCTTCTGTCCTACACCTCCTTGTGGCCCCTTCAGGGAACCTGCTCTTTCCATCTAGCCCCACTGAACTCCCTCTCTTCTGAACACCCACATGCTCACAGTCCATACTAGATACAGTCACTGAAAAACTGGCTATGTCCCGTCCGTTCTGCTTGTTTTCTTCCAACCAGACCATAAACCCCTTAATGGGAAGGAAGAGGCTAGATACTTCTTTGTCTGCTCCATAGTATCCAGCGAAAGGCACTCAATAAATATTTGTTGCTTCATTGAAACTGATTTATAATGATTCAGGGGCTTGGGGGCAGGAGACAGAGGGAATGGAGGACGATATAATTCTCAGTCATCTAAATAATTCCTTGCATCTACCACTTCTGGTCCTCCACTGCCCTCCTCCTCCCGATGACCTTACCTGCAGAACTGAACCTCCTGGTCAAACTGTGAGTTTTCTGGCTGCGTTCCCTCCTTCAGCTGGCTGACATTGAAAAAGGAGAGGGTGTGGTTGACAAAGCCGTGCAGGGTCCCGTTGTGACTATAGGAGTACTGGTACACGAGGCGGGGGATGAAGTCGGAGGTGACAGCAATGACGAAAGCCTGAGGGACAGAACCACAAGCACGTGAGGAGTGGTCAGGATGGCTGCAGTCCAGGTGGCCCAGGGCCCATCTGGCTGACAGACTGTCCCCTTTTACACTCCCCAGCCAGAGGTGCTGCTCTGGCTATGACAGAAATCCTTATCGCTGAGCTCCTCCAGTTGACTCGCCTGGCTTTTCAATCTTTGATACGTGTAAGTCAATCCACAAGATAGCGGCTGTCAAGAGAGTGGATTTCAACCACTGTAGCAAAGGATGCTAAGTCAGTGTGGACCACTTGGTGCTGGAGGGAATAAATCACCTCTGACATATCGGAATTGACGCTGGTATTGGCCAAGCCAAAATAGAGTAGAAGATTTTCTGAGAAAATTAGCAATAGCAATGAGAGTGTCACATAAGTGCAATGGGCAAAACACAGAACACCCATGTTCATCAGCCCCTGGAAGGCCAGGGACACCAAGGGCATGGTTCCACTGTTCCCTCCATTTAGCCATCATCTCTTGGCACTTTTAAACACCTCAGGTAATAGAAGTTGTTCTTTCATGCATTGTTCTTAGGAGAAGTAAGACATAGAGGGGAAGGTGGGTCCTGCTCACACATACCCATATCTAAGTGCTCTATAAATGTCTACAGAGCGAGCCAAACAACAAATGAATGATTGTATGTTTGAATGTGGAGGTACTTTCTGCAAAGAAAATCTTAAATCTTTTTGGCATGTGTTTATACTGTATTGTACACCAATAATTAAAGCCCCTTTTAAGAATGTAGTTTAGGTATTGTTTTCTAAATGTACATATGAGTGTGGATGGCCATACCATATTTGAGAATGAGTAACATTCTTATAACCATCATAGCTAGCACTTACTGAGCACTTGCTCTATGTCCTTTCCTCATCCCATTTGATTTCCAGAATGTTCCCGTTTGGTGGTTACTCTTATTCTCTCCCCTTGTTGCAGATAAGTAAGAAATCTCAGAGGGGCTAGGAAAGTAACACTTCCTGTCATTCACAGATGGAAAGTGCTTGGTATTCGGGGCCTCTTTTCTAGTAGACAGAACTCCAAAGGAGCTACTGACCTATTTTCCAAATCACTCTTTATTTCTCAGGCTCAAAATGTGTGCTTCCTCCATCAAACATTCCAAATGCAATGGGCTGATTCTCTCTGCCTCTCCTCACATGTCTCCAGGCATTTTGTGTGTTCTTATTAGGGAACCAGGTCACAGCAAGAATTGATGTTTCTTTCCCAAGGGAAAACGGGCTGTGGCTTTTTTGGTATGCACTGAGCTAGCTGATAATTCCCTGAGAGATGGAGGAGGAGGTCCTGCCTGGCCACGATCTGTACAGAAGGAAAAAGCAAAAGGAGCCATTGGCTTGAGCCCAACGGAATTTCCTCTGAAATGTGGACATGTCTGGCAAGGCAGTTAAGGAACTCACAACAGGTAGGACACCTCTTCTTCCATGTCCCATCTTAGCCTATGCAGTACCAGCATTCATGGGGATAATTAAGACTTTGCAATGACAACTGGAGGAATCATAATTAGGAATTGTGGCCTTGGCAATGCTCCAGGTATTGTTTAGCTCAGGAGTAAAAAAAAAGAAAGGAAAGAGACAGACAGATAATGTGGAATTCTTTCCTCATTATTCTTGGCTCCGAGCAAAGATCTGATTTTGACTTTTAAGGCCAAGGTATGCATTCTGGTGGATAATTACCTTTCTTTCTCTTGGTAAAATTAAGGTACAGTTGTACAGCTCTGGCGACAGCACGATGACCTGGAAGGCGTGTGTGCATTATGAATCAGGGGCTGCCTTAAGTAAATATGGCCCCCCGTGGAAAAGGTTGGGATGTAAACGGACTGGCTTTCTGCTCTGAAGACTTCAGCAACTCTAGCAAGCTCTCCCCACAGAGTTAGGTGCCATGAAAGGAAGCACTCACGTTGATGATGACAGAGAACTTGCCGATCCCCGAGAGAATGTCAAACCAAATCCCTGTAAGACAGAAAGGAGGTGCCCAGATCACTCCCACCAGCAGCCTGGGGAGGACAATGTGCTGCTCAGGGTTATGCTTTGCAGGCTAACCAGGCCCCCCCAAAACAGGCTTATCTGCAAAGACTTAGGTGCCCCCTTGTCTGGAAACCAGGGTGACAAGTCGGGGTGAGTCATGGGGCCTCCCGCACCTGAACATGTGAGGATGAGGAGCCCGAGGGGAGAAGAGGCAAAGGCTTCCCCAGCCCTCTTGATCCCTGACACAGTGTGAGGGTGGCTGGAGGGAGGGACGCAGGTGAGCCTGCCTGCTTTGACGCAGGGACGTACCAATGTCTTTGGTTCTCACAGCATCCGGCCGCCTTAGCTCCGTAACAAACTTCTTTGCATCAAGCCGCACTTCAATGACATTGTTGAGGAGGGCGAACACAGGTGCCAGGGGAAAGGAGGCCACAAAGAGGGTGACAAACCCAAACTGGATGACTAGAGGGAGAGAACAGCTTGAGAAGCTTCTCCAGGAAGAAGAAGGATTAGGTAAAATTTATGTTTTTGGCAGCAAAGGCCCCTCGTCTCTCCTTACTGGGGTCACTTTTGCACCGTGGCCTCCTAGACTCCCTTTCCCCCTACCCCCCAGCCATGGGATTTCTCCCTCAGGGCCTGCAGGGCCACCACGCACTGCCATCCATCAGAGCAGAGCTCTGCGTCAGGGCACAGTGAGGTGACACAGAGAAGGAACAGTCTGGCCTCTTTCCTTTCCATCGCCCTTTATCTCCAGTCACTCATCCTGGTCATTGAACTCAGAGAGCAACACATTTTTCCAGCAGAGATCCAGATAGGAAATATTTTTGTATTTGCAGGCCTTATGGTCTTGTCACAGTGACTGAGCTCTGCCACTGTAGAGTGTAAGCAGCTATAGCCAAAACATAGGCAAATGGGCTTGGTTGTGTTCCAATAAAACTTTATTCACAAAAGCAGTAAATGAAGGGGGCTGGATTGAGCCCATGGGCCATAGTTTGTCAACCCTTGATGTAACTTAAAAAAAAAAAAAAACCTCCCAAATTTGGTCTCTTAGTTCCATACCACAGTCACTGCCTTTATTCAGGAATAAATTTATTTGTTCACTCATCACACATTTATTGAGAGCTCGCTGAACGTCAGGCACTGGGCTAAGTAATTAAGGGGTTAAAGGTCTAGTCCTGTCTTCAAGGAGCTGAGCATAAAGCAGGACAGAGAACTGTGCATGAAGATGTGCGACAAAATTTTATGTGTGCCGAGAGAGAAAAGAATGCGCCAGAGATAGCAGAGACCCAAAGGAGGGAGCGGCAAACCTGCTCAGGTTGGGGACTGAGGACAGTCTCCATATATGACTCCTAAGCTCAGTTTTGAAAGAAGGACCTGTTATTCCAGGAAGACTGGACCAACGAGAGCATCCAAGCCATGGAAGCAGTGTGCCGGTCCGCTGGCTGTAAGACGTCCAGGCCCCCATCATGTCTACCTGGGCAATTGCAACAGCTCCCAGCTGGTGCTCTTGCCACCAGGCTCCCCAGGCCTCTGTAGTCTGTGCATTTGCAAACGCCTTGTAATCTGGTCCTGTTACTTACCTGCTCATAAAAATCTCTGTTGACTCCTTTGTTTACCAAATATAATCCAAATTCCTTCTCTTGGGATACAGGTCATTTATAATCTGCTCCCCACCTGCCTCTCTAGCCTCACCTCCTAACATCTCTCCCAGACCACTGTGCTTCTGCCTTGTAGCACTCTGAACTTCTCAGCACCCCCTGAGTTTTCGCCGAACTGGTTAGGCCCTCCCATTCATTTGTGGACAGCACTCCTTTCTGGTTAGAAAACTGCTGTGCATCCCCAAGACCATCACAGGCCATCTCCTTAGGGCAGCCCATTACCCCTTCCTCCCCCTCCCCCTGCCCACGGTGCATGCCTGGGACAGTCATCAGGTGTGCCATTGTGACTTATCCATTCACATGTCTTTATTCCCCACTAGATGGGCAAGGGCCCTATCCATTCTAGGGGTTCAGGACATATTTGCTGATGCAAACACAGTCCTGAGTCCCAGGAAAGTCACAGTCTAATAGTACTTCCCTATATACTAAAGGCAAGTTATTTAACTTCTCTGTGTCACAGTTACTTCAACTGTACATTGAGAATAATAATCATACCCTCCTAGGTTATCATGAGGGTCAATGATATTGCATCATCAAAGTGCTTAGAACAAGGTCTGCCACTTAGCAACTGTTCAATATGCAACCTGGTATGTGTATCTTTACTCTTATTGGAATGTCAACACTCACAGATGGCTGCAATAGATACTGCACACTTACATGCTAAATAGACACAAACTTAAGGTGTGAGCCCTGAATGAGAGTCAGGAGGCCTGACCTCTAGCCCTGGATATGTTTCTCACTAGTCTGTGTCCTTGGGCAATTCTCTTTTCCAATGGGCTTCTGCAGCCTCGCTGTAAGTTAAAGACACTGGTTTACATTCCCTTCAGGTCTGATTTGCTGTGATGCTGTGATTCTCATTCTCTTGGCTAAGCTTCACGATTCTACGATACCCAAATGAATGAAAACCCAGGATCCAGACTAAAAAAATAATAATAAAATAAAAAAATAAATGTTCACAGAGGGATAAGCCTAAGCACAGGAGTTTCAAGAAGACCACGCACAGAATGTTCCCCAGCACCAATGCCCCTGATTTGGTGGTCTGCTTGGCCCACAGTTGTAGGTTATTGTCTTGCTGGTACCCTCTCACTGCCGTGGTGCTCGATGCCCAGTGGATTCAGGCCCTAGGAGCCCCCAGGTACCAGCTGGTGTCAGGACACACCAGAAGGAGCAGATCTGTCAAGGTCAGACCCTTGAAATGGCCGCCTGCCTAGCTGGCTTGCCAAGGGGACTGGGTTTAGGGAAGGGGAGGAGAAATCTGCAGAAATGAGTTCTGGGAGTCAGTTCAGAAGGCAGGGTCTATGGCATCTTTTAACTGAGGTTTTGCTTAGGAATTCACTTTAGAGCTGGGGGCGGGGATGAGGGCAGAGAGGACAGGATGCAATTAGCAAGGAAACAAAACAAAGGTTAGCCTACTTTTCTAAAGCCTGAACTGCATGCTTATATTTAGGTATAGATATGAATATCTGTATGTATGCGGTCCTAAGTCCGTCTTCTGATTCTAATGAGCTCAGTTATACAGAGCAAATATTCTTATAAGTGACTTCCTTCAGCATAACTGTGTAAGCTTTCCAAAGGCCAACCAAGGGCTCGGCAGGGAGCCTGATGGGGGAGGAAGGAGCAGCTTACTTCTGAGTGTCCACAAATGCCTTCAGCATGCCCTCCCCAGGCTCCTGTCAAGGGCACTCAGAAATCCAACATCCTTCTAGGATCATAGAAAAAATAGGACTCTCCACTGACACTTCTTTGTCCCACATGACTCCACGCAGATATGAACCCTCTCCTCCCAGAATGCCCTGATGGTTTGCATCTTTACCTTCACAATCTCTCCTGACATGGGCTCCCTTATGTCCCTCTTCTGTCCACCCACATAGCTGCCAGTGATGGCTCAGTGCTAACAGTGCCCCTCAACTACCCCCTCCCCATAACACGTGTCTTCCCTGTTCCCTTGCCATTCACGTCTGGGTTCAGCACCGAACAACCTTAGGGAATGGGCTCAGCAAAGGCCAGTGGCGCCAGGCCCAGAGTGACAGAACACCCCTATCTCCCCTCCGACATCATTCCAGGGTATCCTGGGCCAGGAGGGGCCACTCTCTGCTGACGTTGCCCACCTGGACAGGGTGCAGTGCACATTTCCAGGACTCAAACCAAAAAAGCAAAACCAAATAAGAAGCTTTATCTTGCAGAGACAAAACACATAAAACCACAACCTCTAGCATGCAAGTGCCAAATCCACGGGTTCTTTTAGTCAAAGGTCTAAATGCCATATCAGATGGGCATCCTTCTGTGTTCACTTTAGAGGACACAATGATACCAGCCTTCTCCAACACCAGATTTGCTTCTAAAAACAGCCAGCCTCCCTGAGGATAAGAGCAGCGCTGGGAATACTCGGTACATCGCATAATAGAAGCCAGCTTGGCTTGACCAGTAACAGATTAAACCTAGCCAAGCCAATTAGACAGAAACCCATAAGTTGATTTTCAACTAATCTTTACAAAGCCTGCTGGAAGGTGCTCCAGAAACATGGAGCTGGAAGCACAAAGACGGGAAACACTTGTAAGCACGGACCGCACTGGTTTTCCCTCTCACTGCCCAGCAGCCAGGACCTTTTAAAACAACCACCAGTCCTATGCAGACCTATGCTGGGGCAATTAAAATCTTGGCCTTGATTACCTTGGCTTAGGTTAAAATAACAAGGAGGGGTGGATTAAACTAAACAAGATGGCATCCAGCAAAGACATTCCAGGACAATCTGCTTAAAGAAGAAAAATAGTATATTGGTAAAATTTTGTGGACTGGCCAGGACTGGTGGAAAAGCTCTTGTTGGAACATAACTGATATTTTTATTCATTTATTTAAAATTCTTCAGTGAAAATAGCTACCCTCCTATCATACACACACACACACAATAAAGTCCAGATCCTTGGTGAATCATTCAAGACCCTTTAAGATCTGACCCCACATTATTTTAATCCAGACACATCTCCTCCCCACCCGTGTTCTGTGCTCAAGGCTAATATTTAGCTGGTATGATTGGACATGAATTCTGCCTGCTTTCCGACCATTTCAAAAACAGGTGTACTTCCCCCAACTCATAATGTTTTCCATATTTCTGAGCCTCTGTGCACGCCACCAGTCTCTGTAAATTTCCTTTCTTCTTGTCTGCTGGCTGAATGAGTATTTTGATTTCAGTTTTAACTCAAGCACACATGTCTCTATGAGGACTCTCCCTCAGCCCAGTCCCACCACCTCACCAGGCAGAACTGGATGCCACGAGCATCTCCCCTCCTCACTCCCCTAATGCCTTGCATGCCTCGCTGTCTTTGCCTATCTGACTTGCTCCCTATGTGGGAAGCCCCTTGAAGCCATGGACATATTCCATTCTTTTCTGCATCCTCACAATTTTGTGTGGTGCCTATCCCACAGGAGACAATCAGAGGTATCTGTCCCATAAATACAAACTTGTTTTCACAAGCTGTAAAATAAACACAAAAAGAGGCAACAATTAAAATGTGTGAGTGGAAACCATTGTACTCATTGATGATAAGATGAGATGGGACATGAAGAACAAGCATTTCCACACAGCAGTTCTCAGGGCTAGAATTTGCACAGAAGAATTTGCAGAAAGTTGGTGTAAAAATCCATCAGTTATGAAAGCCTAATTCTAATAAAAATAATTATACATTTTTTTAACTTTCTACAATTTGGTAAAAGCAACACAGTCTGCTTGAGGGGATTGAAAACTGGGGGCTTAAGAATGCTCCCTTTCACGAACCACTAAGAGGCAAGACAAGAGAATAACAGAAGGACACTTTGGTATGACCTTGTCTTCTACTCAGGGTAGTTACTAAAAAGATTCATCCAGAAACAACCCATTATTAGAACATCTTATGTAAAAACACAGTAAGAGAAAGTCCTCATGGTTTATTTCAACGGCCCATATTTCAAGGCTGCCCAGGGATCCCCTTCTCTTGGGGCAAGAGAAGCCAACTGTGGTCAGCACTGTTGTTAAAAAGAATTACAAGTTTTGATTGACCGTGTAAACAGGAAGCGATAATAAGGAGAAGAGCATGAGCTGGTTCCTCAGCATGAGCCTCTGTTGCATAGGAAAAAGAAAACAGGAGAAGTCTGGACAGAAACATAAGAAGGTTCTCAATATTCATCATTCGCCATTCATTCATTCATTCATTCAACAAGCTTTTATTGAGCACATTCTATATACCGGGCACCATACTTGTTGCTAGGAAACACAGGTAACAGTTTACTATGTCATCCTCCAAGAACTCCTAGTGTGCAGTGGAAAAGGTGGACATGTAAATAAACCCAGCCAGGGGCATGGAGTAAGAACTCTAGGGCCAGCATTAACAGTACCGTGGAGCACTGGAGCAGGTGTATCGCACATTCACCAGCAGGTCCACAGAGGCATCGCAGATCCACAAACACTGGGCTTGACGAAGAACAAGGAAAAGAGACATTTGAAGGTTTGCTCTATGGTTGGTAATTGAGATCTTTGTCCCAAATCCACTCATCCAAATTCACAAACTACTTAGGAAATAAAGGTAGTAAGTGGAATTCCCTTTCAATCTGTGTGGAGTCACCTGGGGTTTACACAATGTATTGGGCTCAATTCAGAAACCCTGGAAGTCCTAACACGAAGAACAGGCTGGAAGAAACCTTATTAAGAGTTTACTACATACAAATCAGCACAACACCAGGACAGAGCAACAGGCACATTTTCTTCATCTCTGTGTGATTAAGGGAGACTCAGTCCTCACTTTTCCCCCACCCCCACATGAGCAGTGAAATATTAGCTTCCTCAGATGAAGAGGGAAGGACCAGTGATGTCTTGAGGGTCCTGCTACTCAAGAATTCTAGTCATAACAGCAGGTGTCAGGTTGAGAGGATGATACAGACCAGTCCCAGCAGCCCTCTTCTCTGCCTTGGGAACACAAGTTAGGGTCCTGGGAGGCTCAGAGGTGAGCCCTGCTGATGGCCAAAGAAAAGGTCAGGAGAGGGTGGCTCTCAGCCACAGGGGGCTTACAGGCCTGGATGCTATGGTCTTCTGGAAGAATCTGCCTTTTGCTCCCTTTCTATAACCTCTGGGCAAAACTCCAAACCCCAGAGATCATGGAGCCTCAACCAACATTTCCAAAACATCTACCCTGTACAGACAGCATGCTCTCTGGTATAAAGTAATCTTCACTGTCAAGTGTTATGACTTCCTCTGTTCAAGTGAAAGAACTGAGTCTCAGAGAGGTGGAAGAATTTTCCCAGGGCCACACAGCTAGCAACTGATAAAGCAGGGAAAGAAGATAGTTTCTGATGCCAACCAAATTCAATGTCCTTTTGCCAAACAAAAATGTAAAATATTCAGCCCTAATGCAACAGGGTCCCTTCCCCCTTCCTCACTGCTCTCACACATCTTAGATTTCCTTTACTGGATCTTCTCCAATGTTATTCCTAATCTTCTCTTCAGAGGAGGAACTTTCACCTATACCAGCATCAGCATAAGTTCATACTGGAAATTTTCCCTCTCCAGAATGTCTTTGCTCACATACACACATCTTCTGTGGCTGGTGCGTTGCAGCTGCCCCTGTTGTTCTCTGTCTCATTGTTCCTGTCTGGCCTTTATTGGTGCCATCTCAAAAATCTTACATCACTGAACCTATCTCAGCACTTTAAAACTAGGGAGAATCGATTTGGTGAGATCTCCTGATTCATTTCTGACTTTCAGGGAACACCCTGGCTCTTTCTCAGTAAATGTGTATTATGTGAACAAATGAATGATCTAGCTTACTCACTCTTGTTTACTTTATCCATCTGCAAAATGGGAATGGGAAGGCCAGTTGTTCCTTCGTCCCTCCTCCCACCCATCCATCCATCCTCCCACCTGCCCCTCTGGGCTATGGTAATTCAGGAAGTGCATGGAAGGGCACCGAACCCAGTCATGACTCAGAAGTTCCCAAGCATCTAATCAGCACCAAGGCCCTTTGTTTGCTTTATTCCTTTGCCCTCACATTTTCCCAAAGGCTTTGTGACTTCTGTGAAAAAGTCAACAAGAAGAACACACAATTAGGCTTATGGAATTTCAGAGACAAAGAAATAAAGAACAGAGAAAGGAGAAAAAATATGCAAACACCAAGGACCCGGACTCTGGTTGAGCAACAACGTTGGCTCGGAGCTTCCTGGTTTCTAGAGCAAAAAGAAAAATCAGAAAGTGGTGGTGTTCTCAGTAAGTTTTAACCTAAAGACTGCCTTCCAGTCATTCATTCATTCATTCATTCCTCAACCACTCACTGGGTATCTCCTGCAAGCCAGGAGCCACCTATAGTACACCATGGGGTGTAGTATCCAGATTTACTTTTGCCTTTTCTCCTAAGTATTTGCGGGGCAAAGGACTCCTAGCAGAGATAATGACAAACAATGTATGTTTCAAAAGCAGAAAGAGAGAAATGACCTGTGACTCATACTTCCCAGGAAAACCAGAATGAGATCCTGGATGCTGCCTGAACTGTGGTTAAATACTGTTTGGAGAAGATGGCAGGTGCCTGATTATCTTACTGGGATGACGCAGTAGTACAAACAGGATGGCTCCGGGGAGGAATTTCCTGGTTTCCTGAGCCATTGCCTTGTAGCACACACTTGGGGCTCTGTGACAGGCTCAGTGCCGATGGTCATACAGATGCTCTGGCATAGTTCATGCCTTACTGCTAAGGCATCCTTGAGACCAATTTTATACATCTGGTCTCTGTTGGAAACTTGGAAATTACCCGGTTAGGGTCCTACCATCCATGACCAAAGAATAGCAGAATGTGAAGGAATCTTAAGTGTCACCTAAGTCATAGCTCCATCTGAAGCCTTAGTCTCCTCTCCTCTTTCATGGAGAAAGTGCTGTCTGGAGCCAGCTCTTTCTATTGCCCTTTATTCTGGGGTATTTGTTATAAAGCTTTATCATAGAAGTAGTTGACTATTACATGGGATATTTTGCCTGAACGACCTAGATAATTTTACAAGTGGATCAATTTTTATTGCTGTAGGAGACCTGCCCCTAGAAGGATAACATTCTTTAATTATAAGCACTTCAAAATGAGGAATCTTGGCCCCCTGGGAGGGAGGCAGTAGAGGACAGACTGTCTCAGCTAAGCCACTACAGCCAGGATGTCTGGAGAGCTTTGATGAATGGTGACACCCGCAGGATTCCAATGTTCATTTTGTCCTCAAGGTCTTCACTATAGGATCACTCTTTCATTCTTTTTTCTTCTTCATCAAACATCTATTCAGCATCTACCATATGCCAAGCCCCATGGCAAGGTGCTGTGAATGAGTAAGACACAAATCTTGTCCTCAAGGAGCTCCCATCAAAATTTAGTGGATAACAGAAATTTAGGCCATTGGTCTTCAGCTGCATCGCTTATTTATCTGATAACACGGCGATACAACTTTATCAGGAGACTCTTGGAACTTGTCACTAAACTCCTCTTGTACGATTAAATTCAGGTCTACATTTTTATGCCAAATTCCACTCTGTAAAAGTCAAACTGCTGCAAGTGTCCAGAGAACTTTGCTTCCACTTCTTAAAGCAACTGAAGCATTTTGTCTCATCAGGTCCTGAGGAAAACTCCACAACTGGGCTGCGAGGGGCCTGCAGCAAAGGAGCTGAGAAGCCCCATTTTGGGGTTGGGGACAGTGATGATTAACGTCATGGCAGGCTCCTGGGCCAGCATTCTGTCCCCTGTTCAGAAATGGGGGGTGGGAACTACCCTGGAAGTCCTTCTTGGTAAGCTCTTCAGGGAAAGGGTTGATACTGGAGATTCCCTCGAAAGCTCGCTGCTCCCCTCACAGGTTTTTTGCAGCTTAATCCCTCACTCTCGGGTTTCTTTGTGTGGAGCCAGCCCTCCCCACCACCAATGCAGCCCAGAGGTGGCTCCCCACTCCCAAGGCCCCTCCCCAGACCAGCTCCAGCCTCCCCTTCACCTTGGGCCCCTCCCCCATGCCTGCTGGGCCCTGGGCCCTGGTTCCAGCTCAATTTAGAAAAATGTAAATATAATACATCTCTCCCTGCTGCCTCCCTCAACTGATGACCTGCCTCGCCAGTACAGCTGACAGGCTGGGAGTGGGCTCAGCGCACTTCCTGTCTGCCTGGGTGGTCCCGGGGATGCCGGGGAAGGAAGCTGACAGGCGAGAACAGGCCAGGATCCTGTGTCAGGCACACCAGAGGGAGTGGCAGCTTCAGTTTCACCAGTTCGGGCCCTTCTAGAACTGGGGAGGCCTAGCCTGTTGGAAGGAAGGAGGAAACCTCATCTCCCCATCCCTCCACCGAAGCCCAAGTTCCGACAGGTCCTAATGAAATTCTCTTCCGGAATAGTCTCCAGCCTCAGTTCCACTGTGGGTCTGTGGGTGACCTTAGGCGACCTGCCTCTCACTCTCTGGCCCTCCTGGCTTCAAGGTGCATCCAGCCGGATGGCTGAAGTGGAGGCTAGCCCTGGAATTACCTGGTCCGGTGGCCTGAAACTCTTTATTCTTGTCAAGGAAACATGATCACATGCAGCCCTCACCTCTGTGGGCACAGCCAGGCTTTGTGCCTGCTGAAAACTCCCTTGCTCTCTCACTCAAAAATAATCTAGAAATGTGAGAAAGAGACACTGACATCGACTGCTTTACCTCCTATTTTTAAAAATGTATGAGTAGCAGGAGCATATGACTTGTGCCACATTGTGGAATTGGTGATGACAACAAACCAGCGGGTCGCATCTATGCAAGGAAAGGCTCACCATCCGGCCGGAGGCCCAGTAACGTCAAGGAGAAGAGTGAGGCTCACAGAGACAGCGTGAGGGGCCCAAGGTCACACTGCTACATAAAGGCAGACCAGGAGCCACGGCAGGTCTCCCCTGACATGCTGGCAAGGAGCGAAGGACAGACATGGTGGGCTCTGCCCTAGACTGATCATCAGAAGACAAAAGAAGCCTTCGCTTTGAAGACAGGCTTGCAGACAAATCCAAAGCAGTGATATGCTGATTATTACCTTACCGAGTCTCAGCTGCCCATGGGCATGGAAGCAACAGTCACCTCCAGCAAGGTTTGGACACTTACGGACGTCATCCCCTCTCCCATCAAGCTATTCCCCAGGCTACAACCTAGAGCACATGGATGGGCTCATGTTACAGCTACTCTGATTTCTCCAGCTTCCTCACTGGAAAGGAGTACTTAATAGGCCTGGGATGGCAGAGGAGAGAGGCAGAGGGAAGCGGGTGCAGGGGGGAGACATGCAGGGGGAGGAGGCAGAGAAACAAGGATAACGACCTTCCTGATAATCTACCCCCTGGGTTGTCAGCCTGCTAGTAAGTGAGGACTGACGCCAGCCTTACAAGTGAGATGTTTCAGCCTAGATAAGACAAAGGTGAAGCTAGTCCGATGGTGCCCCATTCACTCCGCCACGCCTGAGCAGGTTGCCCAGCGTGTTCTCGGGGCCCATGCTAGGGGACCCCATGTAGGGCCCTGCAATACGAGGGACTGCCCTTGGGAAATCAGTTACCAACAGACGTCACTCTCTCAGGAGATAGCCAGCCTGAAATCCTGGGGAGATAGGGGGCTAAATACTGAGGAAGGAGTGGGGTGAGGCGGAGGCATGTGACCTGGAGCTGGTTTGGGCTAATGTGAGCGAGAAGGCACAAGAAATTCCAGGCAAGGGGGCTATGCAGGGTCAGGCGTGAAAGGTGTGGGGTATAGGCCGTGGGTGGAAGTAGGCTGTGAGGTTCATTCTTGTCAGGCCAAGGCAGTGAGTTAAAGGGTCCAGGACTAAATAAACTGAAAGGATGTCCCATGAAAGGATGTCCCTGTAAGGATATGGGAACCCAGGACACCTTGGGCGATGGCTGACAAAACCAACACTAGCTCTCAGAAAGAATAGCAAGAACTAGCACTGATAGTTACCAGGGCCTGGGCTGAGGGTGCAGTAGAGAAGCACCAGGTGCAGGAAGCTGAGAGGCTGAATGGAAGGAGCAGCTTCCAGAGGTGCTCCAGAGGAGTACCAAGCGTGCTGGAACAAACAGTGGCATTGACATTCTCAGCTAGGGCCTGGAAGGTGCTGGGGCCATACAGGTGGGCGAGAACTCATAACATGTCCCAGGAACTAAGCCTCCAGGCAGAAGAGCTGAGAGATATTGCCCTTGAGATGGGATGCTCTCCCTGGCCTCATCTGAAGTCTCCAAATAGGGCTGTGGGGGCAGCTGAGACAAACCTCTTGCTCCCAGTTCAGTGTTTATTCTGCCTCAGTAGGTGAGTTTCAAAGCCTAAGGAAGCTCGGTGGGGGGCAACCACAGACGGAGACCAAGAAGAGAATTGGCAGTTCTTTGTGATGTGTCTCTCTAGCTCAGATGGGAACTGCAAAGACCAGCCTCTCTGGAGCAGGCACTGATAGCTGCATGTTTTCTATCCAACGAGGCCCTTCCTTGTAACTGTTGGCCAGGCTCTCCCTGCCACTAGACCCAGAGGTCCTGGAGGGTCCAGCTGTGTGTTACCTCGGTGCCCCGAGTGCCTGGCACAGGCGTGACCCAGCACTGCCCTCAGGGATGGCCAGGAAGGGGGCACTGCAGAATAAAGAATAAGAAACTGGAGTTGAGCTTAAATCCAAGTCTGGGGAGAGCATTCCACTCTGTCCACGTCTGCTAACAGCTGGATCCCTGAAGGCATAGGAGCAAATCAAAACCAGAAGTGACTTTTCTTTGAGGGAAACCCTGATAATAAACCTGGTTCACTTTAGTCTTGGGACATGAAAGTTGCTGCACATAAAGGTATATACAGACAGGTCCACATGCAAAGGGAGGGCAGCCCAAATATCATAGCAACAAGAGAGGTGAGGCCTCTGTTTCTCGGCCAAGGAAGGAAGAGGAGTTCAAGGGCCATTCATTCAAGAAATATTTTGTCGAGCTCATACTGCATTCCGAGAACTGCGCCGAGTGTTCCGCCTACAGCAATAAGACTCAGTGTCTACCCCCAGAGCACCCATATTTTCTTCTCCACCAAAGCAGGTGTAGGAGAAAAGAGGAGCTGAGGATGGGAAAACCACAAAATGCTTCCAAGAGATGCATGTGAGCCTGAACAACTCAGCACAGACGGGCTGCAGGCAGTGAGTCTGGCACAGGCAGATGTGGACCCAGTAGCATGACAACCAGGGGCATCCGTGTGGGGGCAGCTCATGGAAGCCCTCGCATGATTGCCGAGGGGATCTGAACTTTATCGCAAAGGTAGCCAGTAATCCTCAAGGGTCTGGACTGCATTTTAGAGAAGCCCTTTTTAGAAAGTGAGGTGGGGAAAGGGAAGAGGGATGAAAAGCTGGGATGCATTTGCAGTACTTCAAAGGGCCTACAAGGGGATCCATGCTTCTCAGCGGGGGAAAGGAGCCAGGAATAAGAAAGGCTCAGGATGACACGGAGCAAGCCTCTACCCCGCTAGATGCCATGCAAGAAGCAGAGAATCATGGAGAAGAAGACAGGGTCCCTGCCAATGCACGGATGAACCCAGGAGTTCAAATCTGCAATTCAAGGAGACAACTTGGACACAGGGGCAAGGCTGTTGATGTCCTCCGTCTCTGGGGGGACCTGCCCCAGGCATTTCTATCAGCTGGAGGACTCCTACAGGTCTTGGTGGACGGAGCCAGAGAGCAGGGGAGACTGACAGCCCTGGACTCTTCAAAATAATGACGGACTTTCACTCCAAACAAATGAGTAAGCAAATGTGCATTCACCCACGGCTCTTCTTTTCTAGGAGAGTTTGACAGGCTCTAAGCTCATGACTAAGAAAAGTGAGATTTCCTCTAATGATAATGTGAATGACAGAAGAAATTCCTCTTGTCACCTACATTAACAGCCTGAGGGCCTCAAAGCTTCCTGGGCAGCAGTTACTAGGCGGGAAGAAGGCTTTAAGGGGGATAATTGAATTCCTGAGTCAGGTCGACAATAATGATTGTGTTTTGCCTGACTAGAGAACAAAAGTCTGTGGGTTTTAGATAAACACATGACAAAAAAGAGTCCATTTGAGATGCCAGACTTGTCAAGTGGAGCCCTTAGGGCTTAGCATTCTCTGGAAGGCCAAACATCTTGGCGTGTTTATATCTCAGGCTTCTGAGTGTGATTCTTAGATTTGCCTCAGAGTTGGGTACCCTCAGCCTTTAGACATTACTGCCCGACCCTACACTACTCGGGTGGGAAGAGCCCCCAGGGCTCACTACATTCCAGGGCTTCAAACTGTGGTCAATTACTAAACTAAAGAGCAGGAAATTGGACCCTTGACATACTGTTTTTTAACTCCTCTATATTCATCACCTACTTCTCAGAACCACCATCATCTCACCGGCATCTTAGATGAGGAAATCGGGCCTTGGCTGACATTACGCATCAAGCCCAGAGTCCTGTAAGTAGCTGCAGCAGGCTCAGGATGGGAAGCCTGGTGGTTTGACCCCACAGCCCCCCAACCACACTGCTGGGTGAGGTGGTTGCTTGGTCAAGTTACTCTGTAGCCCAGTCTTGGACTGTACACGACAGCAAACACTCCCTACAAGAGTGAAGAGGATAACCAGAAAGAATCTAATTCAGAAACATTATCCTTGCACTTATGTAAAAGAATCACGTCTCTAAAATGATCTACAGCTTCTCGAAATGGCCTAAAGGATTCAGTGAGTGAGTTTTCTATGGAACGCAGCCTGAAAAGCCCGCGTGTGATCCAGGCTTCCTCCTCCAGACAAGACTGAATCAGCAGCCGGTGATTTGTCCATCGAATCAACATCGACCTGAATTTCGGGAGACACAGTCCTGGTCTCCATGCTTGCTTCTTCCTCTGGGCATAGAGTCAGTGTTTATGATGAAAGAATGAACAAACGAATAAATGAATGAGTCCACCTGTGTTGCCTCATTCCTTCCTCAGTCTTATTATCCGCTTCTGCACTTTTCTACCCATTTCCTCAAGGGAAAGGGAGCTCACACATAATCACAGCCTTGGCCACAATTTTGCCCCGGCTCCCTACAGCCTGAGGTGAAATGCAAATTTGTCAGGTCTTCAAGGTTCTCCGTTAACCCAGGTCTTTACCTGAACCCTTTCTACCCAAAACTACAATTTGTTTTGTCAAATTATTCATGATCATGGGACTCTTCATTTGCCAGTCCTTTTCTGTCTCTTACTCCTGTCATTAATATGTAGAGCCTTGAACCAGAAGGGGCCTTGGGGATCGAGTCCCGTCTCCTACCTAGATCTGGAAACCTCTTCAGAACACAGCTGACTCAACACCAACCACACCCTACTTTGAAAATGCCATTTAAAATTATTAAGAACTTCCCTCTATTAAGAAACCTTCTCTCATTAATTAATACATTCATTCACTCACTCATCTTTGTTTATCAGACATATTGAGCTGTTCCGTGCCACGAAATGTGCTGGGCTCTGCAGGATATGAAGATGCATGACCCATGGTCTCTACTCACTGCTCTTCAGAAACTAATAGACTGGGTTTGCAGAAGAACAGATATGTGAGCAATAGTGCCATGATTCTGTAAGATACACGATCAGCGTGTGTACCAAAAGCAGTGGTGGGACAGATGAGCAAAGAAGTAAGGACAGCTCTCAGGAGGAATGGGGCATGGTCTGGGAAGACTTCCCAGAGAAGGCACTGAGAATAGCTTAAAGGATGACTCTGGAATATTCAGGTCAACAGGTGGAAGGATTTGGTCATAGGGTTCCGAGACTTTCAAGCTTACTGCACACTGAGCGTTCTTTCACATCACATGACTTCAGGATATTCAAAGAATCTGTACTCCGTGGAAGAGTATTTCATACTTTGCCTGTGGCTAGGTGAATTGCTCTGATCCTTTCAGAAAGCAATGTGGCAAAATAAATCAAGAACTATACAATGGTCATACCTTAGATCTAGTAATCATGCCTGTGGGAACCTCTCTTGATGAAAAAATTACTAAATGTGGAAAAGATTATATGCATGAAGATAATACATATTTGATCATTAAAATATGGGAAGGATTGGAAAACGAGCATCCTGTGTGCTTCACTGGAAGATAGGTGACAATAGGTGTGTATGATCACAACTTGATTTTTCAAATACTAATAAAATGTGGGCTTGAATGAGGAAGGTTTAGCAGACATGCCCCCTTCTTTTCTCTATTTTCCAACTTTCTGTTATATGGTTGTTTTATTCCCTTATTACATGTAAGTAGCTGTTTGTTTGTCTCTCTGTTTCTTTGTTTAATCCATGGAGTGAATTTCCATCTCTACAGTCTTGCTATGAACTTCCTTCAGAAGTCACCAAATCTCCTAGCTCTTGGTTTCTTCCTCTTCTCGTTATTTTATAAGTGGCCAAGTTTGAACACATAGTGAGTGTCTATTCAGTGCCACAGCAGCTGACAAAGTACAGAACATTTCCCTAACTGGCTTCCTATGGCCTCAAAAGAAACAACACGTGACACTTAACCCAGTTGTTACAGTCACTCTTCTAAGCACTTCACAGGTACTAATTCATTAAATATAACAATCCCATGAGGTAGATACTATCATCACTATTTTTTAACAGGAAAAGTAAATTGAGACGCATAAAGGTTAGCCACTTACCCAAAGCTGTCCAGCTAGTTGGTGATAGAGCCAGGATTTGAACCCCGCGAGTATGGTTCAAGCATCTCTGCTCTTAATCACTCCAAAGAAGCAGCTCTGAAATAGCCGTCTCGCTGGACAGACAGGCAGACAGGCATGTAAAACTTACACAAATAACTAGGTGAGGGGGTTGGGGAACTGGGGTTGGAGGCTAGAGGTGGAGGCTAGAGGCAGGGCTCAAGGATTTCTAAGGGAAGCCCCTTCCCAAATGGAATCCTCAATCTCTGGCAACAGTTTCTTTAGAGAGGATGGCAGACAGAATGGCATCTGAAATATGACCAATCAGCGTTTTGTAAATATCTGGTTCGGTGTTGGAGAGGGATTAGAAGTTGCATTTAGCTAAAGGTGAAGAGCATGAAGGAGCTATCTGTTTACAGAAACTGGATCTTGGTATTTTCTTTGCCTATTGCTCCTGAAACAGACATAATAATTGTTTCTTCTCTGGGGAGTCTATTTAGATTACAAAGCTCAGGCTCTACCTGGAATTTTAGATACCCCAGGGCTAAAACAGACCTTTTGTGTCCATCTAATCTAGACCCTATCCATCCCTCTATCCTTAACACATATGCACACATTCTTATAAACAGAAGAGGGTAAATCCATTAGAAGTAATGCGTGAGGTACATGGTGCACAGACAGGCATTGGTGGTCGCCTATTAAAGGTGATTAACCAGAGAAGGCAGGAGCCATTATGCAAATACAATGATAGGTCCAATGATACTAAGTATTGAGTGACTCTTTTGTCGGATCTGACTGATGCTTCTCTGTACGCTCCAGACTGAGTATATGTTTAGATGATATGTCTGACCTCTTGGTCCTATGTTTTTGATTCATTAGTTTCAAGTCGTGGAAGATGCTTCTCAAATATGCACCCAATAAAAGAGCAGGATTCTTCAAAAGCAGCCAAGACTTTGGAGGCAGTTGGTCGAGGCTGGGACACTTCTTATAATGGAGAACTCATGGCTTCCAAAGCACATCTGAAGAGACTGTGTGCTATCAGCCTGAACTACAAACACTCCTGCTCTCTAGACTATCCAAGATCAACCAGAGGCTCTGTAAGTAGAAATCTACCTCTCATCCTCTACATAAAATAGCCCCAAATTTTTAGAGAAAAATTTTATCCAGCACTATGTAATCAGAGACGGAGACTCTCCTATATTCGCCACGTCAAAGATATATATATCCTTGTTCTAAGTGCCATAGGACTACTTTACTTTTCTTAATGGAAACTCCATATTCTTCAGTTTCAGACTTCACTATTTCCCTTTCCACTTCATCAATGATAGAAACCATGGGAAGAGAGCTGAGAGACCAAATTTCTCGTTTCATAGATGAGGAGAGGAAGCCCAAGGAGAAGAGGGCATCACCCTACTACCAAGTTGGTAACAGTTGCTCCTGGAATGGTTTTCATTCTTCCCCCTTCCCCTGCAATTTCATGTATCACTGAAGGTGACACTGTGTAGCCAGGAAGCTCAAGAAGAGGCAGAGGCTGCCCCAGTCATTTCCCTAAGCCTCTCCCTCAACTCCTCCCTGCCCTTGCCTGAACCTGCCCCTGGTGGAAGGACAGATCACTGGGTCTTACTCATTTCCATGTACTCTGGAGTCAGCCCAGTGTATGGTTCCAAGCTGTAGTCTAGGTCCCATTGTTCTGGATGCTTTGAATGGGCAGAGTCCGTTTCTCCAGGTTCTGTCTCATCTTTCAGCTTCCGAAATAGTTTCTTTAGCTTTCTGGAAAAGAAATGGGCAGTCACCAAAAACCTCTGAGGGATAGTGTTAGTTCTGCACATAGAAAGGGACGAGGGCCTGAGTTTAGACACTGACGATCTCTGATCCAAAGACAGATGGACCCTAAGGGGGCTACTTTTCTCTTAAAGGCAAGTTGAAGAGGTCCTTTATCAGGACCCCCACAAAAGATCAAGTTTCTTCAAACCTAAAGAAACTGAATTCTTCCTGCTATTTGATAAACAACAAGAGGGTTTACCCTTCTGCCAAATACTGAGACCATCCTATCATCTAACAGGTGACGGATCTACCCTTTTCATGGAGAATAGAGAGTGTCCTGAAAGTAGTAAAAAGATGCTCTCCTCCCAACTCAAATGCCTTCAATTCTTAATAACACAAACAGCATCATAATTCCATGAAAGCCAAAGTAAACACTGTCCACCATTGCTATGGATTGCACTATATCCCTCAAAACTTTGTATGTTGAAGCTTTAACCCCCAGTGTGATTGTATTTGGAGATCAGACCTTTTAGGAGGTAATTAAGCTTAAAGGCGGTCATAGAAGGTGGGATCCTAATCCAATAGGATGGTAGCTTTAGAAAAAAAGGAAGAGACAGTGATCTCTTGACCAAGTGATCACACAGTGAGAGGCAATCACTTGCAAGCCAACAACAGGGCCCCGCTAGACACCAAACCCTGCCAGGCCTGGCCTCGGATCTCCCAGCCTCTAGAACTATGAGAAAATTAATTTCTGTTGTTTAAGCCACCCAGTCCGTGGTATTCTGTTATGGTGGCCTGAGCGGACTAAGTCAACCACATTCAGGCTTTTTTTTTTTTTTTGTCTGGAATGAAACAAGATTACAATGGCCCAGCTTTTCAGGGTTGGTATGAGGATTAAGTGAACTAAAGTTTATACGATTCTTAATGCAATAGCTGAACACAGTAAGCATTCCATAGATGATAGCTATTATTTTTAATATTAAATGCTAAAATATGCCTGAGGGTATAGTCTTTTCATTCCTCCCGTTTATACTGTATGTAATATTTAGAGAATGAAATTAGGTGAAGGACAAGGTATCAATTCTGCTAATCAACCAAGAGAAAGTTTTTAGGAGATAATTGGGAGGAGAACTAACAGCAGAATAGTCAGAATCATAGACTTGAAGACTTTAAATAGATTTTGAAGTCCATGCTCCACCTAGATGCAGGAATCACCACACACACACATCCTTACACAAGATCATCCAATCCCTGTGTGCTATTTCCAGAGGAGTACTCTTGATGTCAGTAAGCATGTCACTCCATTATTAGAAAGTGATTCTGACAGTTAGTAGAAATCTAAGGGCTCAAACTAACATTTTGATCAGTGTCTTGTCTAATATTATTTGCCATCAGGAAGATGTAGTACAGTGTAGTGCATAAAATCTTATCTTTGATGTCAGAAGATATATGTTTAAAATCCGGTTTCACAACTCACCAGCTGTATTTTCTTGGGAAAGATATTGAAACTCTATAAGCTTTAGTTTTCTTATCTATAAAATGAGAAGATAAATATTAACTGGGCCATATGGTTCTCAGAGGAGTTAATCTATATGACAAGCTTAACTTAGGGCTTGGTACATGCTAAGAGTTCAGTAAATATATCTATCATTGTCCCTATCATCATCATCACAGAAGGATTTAAAGAATGAGTTGAGATCCACAGAAGCAGTGGTAAAATATTTCATATAATAGAAAGCAATCATTCTGTTATAATAAGAACTTGAGGAAAACCTAGATGGAACCTAATATTCTGAAGCCAAATAGTGTGGACTTGTCAAGACCCTGTCTGAGAGTCAGGAGAGAGGAAAGAACAAAGAAAAAAATGATAAAAAAGAGAGAAAGAAGTAAAAAAAAAAAAAAAAGGAAAGAAAAGAAAGAAGGAAGGGAGGGAGGGTAGGAGGAGAGGAGGTCTAGAACCAGAATTCAAACTGAGACTTTTCCTCCAGATACCAGCAATCAGAAAACTTGGCCAAATCCTTAATAAAGAGCAATTAGCGGTTTTAATTAAAGATGGAAAGTTGAACACAAGTATATACCTAACCAATTCTAAAATACTTCTAAAATGACAGGGAATGAATTTAAAAATACAAAGAACCACAAGGTGAAATAAAATAGTCATGAACACAGTAGCGTATGAGAAATGTTAACGCATTTCTTGGAAGACAGACAAAGGGTGAAGGAATTACAAAAGCTGTGATGGTTGAATACCAAGTGCCTACTGTGAAAGACAACAGAGAAAAGCAAACCAATTCATGCTGCAAAATCTCAGAAAGGCTCAGGATTTGCAGGTACGAGGTATCACCAAAGATAGAAGACAGTGATCAGTCAATGCAGTGCTGAAGAAAAAGTAGACCTTAATGTCTCTGAATACCTATATTACCCAGGTGACTACCACCTCACTTTGCATCAATAAGAGCAAAATTTCCATTTGGAGAAAATTAACTGAAGAAAATGTAGATATGAAATAAATCCAATAAAATAATGGGAAGTTAAAAATAAATGAACTCTCAGAAAAAAAAAGAAAAGATAAATGAATAATAGGAAAGAAAAAATAAGAAAATCAATTTGTCTAGGAATTCCAACACCTAATCAGAAAGAGAAGACAGAAAATGGTAGGGAAAAAAATGCAAAAGAAATATAAGAAAATGTCTCAGACATAAAGGACATGTATTTTCTTATTGGAAAGACCTCTTCAGCATAATGGAGGAAAAAAAAGGGCCTCCAATGAAGCAACATCACAATGAGATTTCATAACTCTAAGAATAATGAAAATGATTTTAAGAGTTTTCATGCCCAGAGGGACAAACAAAGATTCTCTAAAAAATTATTTGGAACAAAAAAGATATTCAAATTCTCAACATCAGCCTTTGACCCAAGAAAATTCTAGGGAAATGTAGGAACACAGAGACAGCAAATGTTTTTTAGCACAGGATTCTATACCCAGCCAAAGTATGCATCAAGTGCAAGGGCATAATAAAGAAATTTTCAAGTAGGCAAGATTTCAAAAAAAGATATACTTCCATGTATCCATTCTCATGAAGGTCCTGGAGGATGAATTTCACCAACCAAGGATATAAACCAAGGTAAGAAAACAACACGGAAACCAGAAAACAAGGAATCCATCAGAAAAAGGAGTTGTTGGATCTAATTGGATTGCCAGCTGAAGAGAAGATTTAGTGAACATACAGTTCTGATTTGAACAGGAGAATGGAGGATTCCTAGAAGATGGTCTCTCCAGGAAAAAATAAATGTGACCAATAAGATATCTGACTAGCTGGGAAAGTAGACATTTAAACAAGTGTTACCAATAAAGCATAATGAGTTCAATGAAGGGGGAAGTTTAGGTAACTAGAAGAACATAAAAGAACCCTAATCTGACCTTAAACAGGGTAAGTTTTCCCCAAGGAAGAGACACATAAACCAAGTGAATGTTGAAGGATGATAGAAGCAGTGTGGAAAAGAGGGAGAGTGGTGAGGTGGGTGAAGATGTGCTCTAGGCAGAGGGAATTAGTTGTGCAACAGCCAAAGACAAATGTGAGAATGGCTGAGAAAGGACTGGAATGAGTTCAAATGCTTGGAGTATAGAGCAGGAGAGAGAAAGTGACCAAGGATAAGACTTAAAAGGTAGCATGAGTTATGGCACTGAGAGCCTGGTGAGCTACAGGACACAGTGGTTCAGGGGAGCTTTTATGGTAGCAGAGTCTAGGGGGCTTGAATGGACATGAAGAGGAGACAGATTGAGGTGTGCTTAGGAGGCAGAGATAAGAAGCCGGTGGTGGACTGTATGTGGGAAGGGAGGGAGGGTGAGGAACCAAGGCTGAGTCCCAGGGACTTTGGGCATGTGTGTGAGTGGTGGTATAGTTTGCTAAGACAGGGCCCACTAGAGAAGTGGCAGTTTTGAGGAGGGAGCAGCTGACATGGAGGATCCCATGAGACAATGACTAGGAATACCTAGTAGACAAGTTTCATATGGGTGTAGAGCTCTGAACACAGGTCTGGGTAGAAGCTAGAGATCTGAGAATCATATGGACAGAGCAACTGAAACCCCAGCAGTGAACACCACCTGTGGATGGAGCAGAGAGGAAGGGATGCAAAGAGGGAAAAAGGAGTCTTCAAAGGGCACGGCAGGAGCAGTTATAGGAACAAAGGCCAACTGCAAGGCCGTGTGACAAGGAAGGCCAGGGCAAAAGGGAGCACAACACTCTGCAGGTGGGTCAAAAATAAGGAAGGGAAAAAAAAATCTGCAAATAGTTTTCCTCCTGGAGCTCTCAGTGACCATTTAAAAAAATTAATAAAGAAAGTCCCTCAAGAGCAGGATTTAACAGGAATCCTGCAAGTTGTATGACATACAGATGGACCATTTGGAAAACTTCAGATTATGATTCTGACCGTATGATGCACTCACTCGTTAAAATAACTCCTTTGATGTTACCCCCTTGTCCTTTTCATCTGTTATTTTTCTGTCCCTTTTTAATGACACGTCTGAGAAACTCTGCCCAGAAAGCTCAGAGCCCTTCCTCTGTTTGTGCCCCGTGGCTCACCCCAAGACCATGGCGATCGTCTGTCACACCTGGGGCCTCACTGCCACAGGAATCTGGGCCCCAGGCCACCTTTCACAGACCCTGGGTCCACATGCCTTCAGCCCCATTAGAGAAGGCAGAACCAAGCCTTAAATGGGCCAAAGAGGAACGTATCAATCTTTGAGCTATGTATTCTTTTTCTTGACACATGACAAGGTTCAAATTTGCTCCTTAAACTTCTGGATTCATGGCCAGAGTCCACTGTCTTTGAGGAGAACACAGACCTCCTTTCCCTGTGATGGCTTTAAAGAGAGACTGTTTTATGTCTTGAAATGTAATATTTATTACATTTACCAAAAAAAAGGCAGAAAGTTTATAAAACCTTATTGGCTGTGTCCAGGGGAATATTATAGCTATTTGGGGGTGTCATCTGATGCTTTGAGTAAGCATAGGGATATTTTGCTTGGGGAAGTATTGCTTTATCTGCTCTGTCTCAGAATTTGTCCAGGAAAGAATTTGGTATTTGAAAAAGGAATCCTTTCACACACACACACACACAGACACACACACATACACACACAAAATCCATCTCTCTGAATGAAAAATGGCCAATTTCCAGTTTTGTTTCAAGGAATACTAGAGCTAAGTTTGAGATCAAATTATAGCAAGGAACTGGGATATGGTATGGTATGTTTCAGGGGCACCATGCAGTTTGGATCCAAAGTCTATCATGCACAAAAATATCTGGGAAGGCAAGGTGCAGGTGGTGGAGGTTGGGGGGATGAGAGAAATCCCTATTAGTGGACACAGATACTAAACAGCACAAGATCAGATTCTGCCATCCCACTCTCCATGTCTGAATTCAGTAATCTCAGAAGGAGCTGCGGTGAACATCATTCTGAGGCCGTGATGTTGGAAACTGTCCAGCCCCTCTCTGAAAAGCACCTGCCACAAGTGTGTCAGGCCCCAGGAGCCTGGAGTGGCATGAGTGGGGATGGTCCAAGGCCAGACCATGCAACCCAGCTCTATCTACTATCACGGCCTTATTAGTTACAGAGCTGCCTCTAAAGAGCCAGTGCCGTCAGTTTTACTGCCTCCCTTTGAAGCATTTCATTTTTCCATCTCCTGGGCTTCAGACCAGGCTGAACAAAGGTGTGAGGTGCCACTCTCCTAGGGGAAGGTGGCTAGACTGAGCCGGGCTTCTGCAGTGACCCTGCCTGTGGCGCTGCCAGACATAGCAATCGCAAAGGGAGAGATCTGAGAGCGCCGATGAAGCTCATCATAGGCTCCCAGGGGCAGCTACACAGTATTCTTGGATGTGCCTGGTGTCTGTGCCAGCTGAGTGGAGTCCTGTGGGATTAAGGGATGACTAAGGGGTAACACTGCCTAAAACAGTGTTTCCCAAGCAAAGGACCCATTCCACTAGCAGTTCATTTGACACCTTTGGGAGGCTTCTATACCTGGCCTTACATCTCGTTAGAACACCTGGGAGAGTTACTTCCTCTCGTGTTCTCATTGGGCCTCACTGCAGTCAAGCAGAAAACCCCACTCCGCGGCTGGCACATTCTTAACAGCTGCCCAATGTTTTGCATCTTCCTTTTTAACAAAGAGAATGCAGATCTTGGACTAACACATTGGTTGTTTAATAATGTTTACTGTCTATTGTGTTTTTTTACACTGTTATGTGTTATTCATGGTAACTGATAATGTCAGTTTTCCATCTTCAAACACATTATGGATTTATATAAAAAGTGACTTGGTTTAGGGGAAATTCATATGCATATAGCTGTTTAGCTAGATATGGGGAGAGAGTTTAAAAGTTGGCTCCCAAATGACCCAAGACAGGGAAACAAATGTTAAAAGTCTGTCAGATTTACAAGACTATCCAAATTGTGGTTGTGGTATTTTTTGCAACACATTCACACACACGCGCACGCACACACACAGAGAATCTAATGAGAATGCTGCACCCTCAGGGAGAGAGATCAATTATAGCTGACTATCTGGTTTACTAATAAAGGTCAATGTGATAGTCTTTAACATTTTTTAGTTTTCTTGGAAGAATCTTAGCAAATTGCTCTCAGAAATAGATGAGGAACACTAAAGACAATCAATCTTATAACTGTATAGTCTTATTTTTTTGTATCCTAAATATTCTTATCTAACATGGCCACCTACCTAACTCCTCAGACTTGCTTCTGCTTTTAAAAGTCAAATTTGACCTCTAAGACTTAATACTTATCGCCCTTGGAGAAAGAATTTGATATGGGCTCTGAAGGTACATAAGGGCAACACTGTAAACCAAAAGCCACTGGCCTTGAACAGAAGAGAAAAACAGTGTCTTTTCAATATCAGTCCCTGGACTTGCAACACTTACAGAACAGCACTTATAAAGCAAATGATACCCAGTAATACCTAGGCTACCTGGAACCCCCACATAGGGTTCTTCCTTTCTTGGATGCCCATATTTTCTTTTTTGTAGATAGCTAGGCATTTATCCAAGCTGTATTTTTACATAAGTATGTTGGATGCAAATCTTTCTAGAATAACTTTCCCAAGGTCACACAGTGAGTGTACTGTCATGCCTCAATTGAAACCGACATCTGTTAGATCACCTCTGGCCCACAGAGATGTGCTGCCTCGACCAGAGCCTAGTTTTTAGAATGTATAGTACATTCCTCACTGTCGGGCTCAACTGCCATTTCTCTTTTGACTATGAAAGACTGCCTTTTATTTTCTTGCTGATTTCATAGGTCTCGATGGTGTCACACATAGGGGTATTGCCAGGTGTTTGTGCTCTGGATTAGATGGGTCTAATTTACTGAGAGTGGGCTCTACAAAGGGGAAGATCTGATAATCATAATCATGGTGCTTTCATGTGACCAAACTCAAAAATACAACCTGCAGGATTACAAAGAACTTGGAGATGAAGGACACCAGGGCTTGGCAGAAATACTTCTGCTCTACATCTCTGAATTTAACTACATCATTACATTGCCTAGGCCCTCTAGCTGACTAGAAGCTGAAATGAGGAAAAAATCTTTTCAAACAGAAGTGACTTTTATTCGGAACCAGCAGGGGCCAGTCTCACTGACTAAAGGAGACACTGATAGAATGTTGGAGCTGAGATGAGAGCCCTTTGGAGATGATTACAATGCCATCATTTTCACCAAGAGAGGGGGACAGTAAGACTTAGAGACATCACTTTCCCAGAGCTCTAAGTCACTGTGCAATTGCCATCAATTACAGTGTGGCATGTTAAACACACCAGGCATAAAAAGGGAAAATTTAGCCTTCAAGGCAAATAGCCATTTGTTAATTGCATCTGTGATGGAGCCGATGGACTTGATGGGTAGGGGACATGCCAACACACTGTCCAAACATATGCCTGAGTTCTCGCCTCTCTTACACTCTATAAAAGGCTTCTGGGTCCAGAGTGAATGAGCTAAGTGGTAGAGCAGATAGATGTCCAGCGATGAAAAAATGGGCCTCTCATTGTCCACAATCTGTATACGGTTCCTTCCAGAGCAGAATAACAGTATCTTTGAAGGGCAGGTATCTTCCCCAGATTTTCAAAGAAGGATGGAGACTCTCCTTTGCAGCAGTGGTGAAGGGGCTGGTCTCATAGCTTCAAAGGGACCAGATGTGGCTTTGGTACATCTTTCTGTGGTCTGTATATTTTCTGGATGTTTGTCCGTAACAAATGTGGTCTCTTTCTGAGATGATAAGCTCTTAGAAACCAGCCACCATGTGTTTCACCAGCTTTGCTTGACTATTACTGAGTGGCTTTCAACCAAAAACCTGGGGACAGTGCAGTTTCAGAGGGTTGAGTTTCCTGAGATTGCTGGCTTCCTGACTGCTGACCAGGGGCTGGCTTAAGCAGGGAGGTGGAAGGAGATGGCCACACATCAATGTTCTTGTTCTCACTGTTCCTCCTCCAAGAAAAGCACATGCCCAGGGGTCTCCCAAGGCTGCCCCTCTTTTAGCCTAATGAGTGGGGCATGATGGTGGGGTCCAGTCTGAAGGCTGGGAAGGCAAAGTGTTATGAGCAAATGGTGAGGATTCGCATTCCTTGAGGTAGGGGTCTCATTAGAAGGGTTTTCTTTCCAAGTAAACTAAGTTTTCTCCAATGTAATTTCAGCTCTGGGTGTTTATAAATGGCTCCCTCTCTGGGGACCTTCCAGACCGCCACAGTCCCCATGGAAACAGGTGCCTTTGGTATGGTTTCCTTGGGAGAAAGGATGGGTCATATATCCTCTAATGGTTCCATTCAGCCCAAGAAACCTAGGACTCAGTGACGTTTAAATAGGTTGAGAGAGATTCTGGGCTCTTGGTCTTGCCTGACCCTGTAATGCCCCAAGACTCCGGTTAGGGAGCTGCCATATCTCCAGGCCTTACCTTCTCCATCTGTAAAAACACCTGTGTCAAGAGGCATTTTGATTAACCCGAGTCAGTCTGTTCTTTGTTTAGAAAAGATCCACATCCAAGGAAAATTGTTTCTTTAAATAGAATAATGGCAGACCACCCCACTGCAGATGATGGTGGCGGCCTTCTCTGAAGACACAGACACAGACAGCCTAGAGGAAATCCCAGTGCTATGGCATCGTCTCGGACCTCTCTAAACACCCAGCCTTCACTGACTCTGAGTTCAGACGGCGTCTGCATCACAGAGAGCGCACCCAGTCAGGGGCAGTCTGTTTTGTCTCCCTAACCAAAAATCTATGCTAATAAGACAAAGTATATATTTTTTATTTAATTGAATACAAATCTTGTGCATAAGTTGAAAGGAAAAAATTAAGAGGCTGCTGTTATGCTCTGCATGGGTGTGTGCCCTCCAAAATTCATAGATTGAAGCCCTGACTCCCCTGTGGGATGGTGTTTTGGGGCCTTTGGGAGGTGGTTAGGGTTAGATGAGGTCATGGGGATGGGGCTGCCAACACGGGATTAGCGCTCTTATGAGAAGACAACAAGGCAGCAGCACACAAAGGAGAGGTCATGTGAGCAGGTCACACAGAGAAGGCAGACATCTGCAGGCCGGGAAGAGGGCCTCATCAAGGACAGACTCTGCCGCACCTTGACCTTGGATTCTATGGCCTCAGAGCTGCGAGAAATAAGTATCCGTTGTTTAAGGCTCCCAGTCCGTATTATTTTGTTACAGCAAGCCAAGCTGAGGAAGACAGGCTGGTTAGATTCAGACCACAGTTTCTGTGGGTGTGGCTCTTGAGTTAAATAGTCTCATCTTTTAATATCTGAGCCATATGTGCAGAGACGTAGAGGCAGTGGTATTCTCCGCAGTATGGACACTGTTATTCCTGGTTATATAGCTCAAAGCCTGGCTCTCTGGCCCTTAAAGAATATTCTGTTAGCTGTTTATTATTCTTAGATTCCTTTGCTCCTTAAACAAGCCACAGTGGATTCTAATGTCCTCAACTAAGAACCTTGGCCAGTAACATGGACAGACACAGTTGGAAAGAATGGGATTAAACAAGTTTCTTTATTGCAGGATTTCTCAGAACCATTAATATTATGTGCACAGAAAATCTCCAATGGGCAGACAGTATCCTCACCCAACCTTATGGGCCTATTGGATGACTGCCTCTCAGAATGGTTACTTTTGCAAGTGGTTAGCAAAGAACCCTGAGTCTGGTACAAATTGTCTATCCTGTCCTCCTACACAGAATCAGCCCGGCCTATAAGAGTTACCCGTGATCACCTCCATCACTCCCTGGCTCTCTGGTGCTAGGCTAGCTGAAAATATCCTCTGAAACAAACTATTCTTTAACACCAAAAAGCAACAGCAATGACAGGCACAGGAGGTTACATTTTTCTTTGACCTGGAGGTAGATGTTCACTTATTGCATCCCCCTTCCTTCTAGGTCTGTGAGTCAGTGTTTACTGTCATGATTATCTCAATGCAAAACCTAAATGAAAGAAGTCTTATGAAGTCCATTTAAGCCACATGAAAACCTATCCTGTGTTTCACCAGCTATGCACCCTTCTCCTCCGAAGACCATCTATTCCAGTTTCTTAGAGATTTTTCTAAACGATTGCATTGCGTTTAAAACTTTCCTATTCCTCCATCCACCATATTGAAAGTCTTTGCTTCTTCACCGGGAAGACAGCATAAAACTGCCCTTTGAGGTCAGCAATACCCGATTCCTGGCTCTGCTGCTCGGTCATTACGTGCACTGAACAAGTGCTTGAGGTTTCTGAGCCCCAAACATCCCAAGTCAGATTGGCAAACAAGGGTTTGCCTCACAGAGAAAGTTATGGGTAATGGACAGAGGAGTTAAGTAATCAAGCTGGCTTAGAAGAGGACAAGCCATGAAAATCCCGTGGGGAAGTCTGGCCCTGCTGGGCGGGGCCCTGGCACCAAGAAGAGAGCTAAGAAAAATGTATTACGTACGGGACTCCGATTTCAAAGATGTTGTTCTGGATCAGCTGCTTCCCCAACATGATGATACTGAGCTGGATGCAGAGCTCCATGAGGCAGCCCCCCGGGGCACACTGCAGCGGGGAGAGGGCGGAAGGTGGTCAGAGCAAGTGCCCCTCAGAGAAGCAAGGGCGTGAATGAGCTATGCTGCAGTGGGGTAGGAAGGGCTGGGGGTGCGAGGGGCTGTGTGTACCTACCTCTTCCATGCGGTAACCATCAAACACATAAACATAGCTTCCAGGTCGGCCCACAAACCTGAAATCAAGACGAGGGAAGAGTTAGGGGAAGAGAAAGTAGGGCTGCTTACAGGCATGCCTTTGGAGTAGAATAGCCACCACCCAACATCCTCTGAGTAAAGTACTGGCCAGAGAGGTGCTGAATCACCCAGGGACAGGAACTGATACCGCTCTCAGCTAGCAATTACCTATAACCTAGCATTCACCTCTTAACTGGTCAAATGCCAGGGGATAGGGGCCAAGGCTGGGGTTGGTGTGGGGCTAGGAAGGTCACAAGTACGTGTGTATGTGTGTGTGTGTAATAACTTCTGAGCCTAAACACAATGGAGTTTAGATTCTCAAAGTGTATTTACTGTGTACCTTCTTCCCTCAACTAATGTCAAGAATTGAGTCTGATTGCAGCTGCTCAGTGAGGGCCTCTGATTTCCCAGGAAACAAAGGGTGAAATGGACTAAAGTTGCAAGTGGAGATTCTTGGTATCAAAAAAGAAAGATCTAGACTTTTAATTGCAAATATTCAAAGGAAAAGAAGAAGGCTGCCTCTTTCCTCTTCTAAGTAGGGTCTATTTTGAGGGGGGATAAGAAGACTGTGCAAAGCTGTGAGAAGGAAGCAGAGAGGTAAAAGTCAATCATGGAACCAGACAGGTAATGAGAAGAACCCTACTCACTTGAAATGTCATCCCTCAGCCACCTGTTGACATCCTGTTCATCTACTTAAGGGTCAGCTTACATCTTTCCACTTCTGTGGCGTCTTCTTGTTGTCTTTACTCATCAGGAAGCATTTTCCCAGTACTGTGCCTGCCCCTCGCTCACAGCACTTGCTGCAGAGTATAGTGTCAGCACACCACACATTTATCTAAAGGTCAGGACACTGAACATGATATGTGGGCAATTTGCTATTGGTATTAAATCTGGACAGAAAGAGCCAATGACGTGTATACTCATTAATATGGACAGTCTCTCTGCTCCTAGAATTTCACGAGAGTAAAGGGCAGAGGTCCTGGGAAGAGGGTTGTCATTAGGTCACAAACACATTTATAAGAAATTATCAAGTGTGAACAATGACAGTTCTTGCTATCAATACCTGCTTGATGAGCTTTCTGCTTCAGGGAAGCTTTCCGGACCCGGTTAATGTTTACTGGGAAATCTCCCTGTTGGTAACCAACTGGTGGGACCATGAAAAATATTTATCAGAAGTGATTTTGACATCTAGACCTATTATACAAGAAAGAATGTGACTGGTCTTTGTTGCTGTCTTATGGAAGGAGCCTCTAAGTCTTGAGATTTCCCAATATGAACATCTGTTATTCCTAGTGGGCCGCCCAGGACTATACCTAAATTTATGCTAATGAGATCACTCAGGATGGGGAGGCCCTGCCAGAAAAATCAACTATATGATTAGAAGCTTGGGGCACTGATAGCAGCCTGACCTAGGGGAGGAGGGGGACCAGGGATAGAGTTCAGTCACAGGGCGAATGATCCAATCATTCATGCCTGTGTAATGAGACCTCAATAAAAACTCTGGACACTGAACTTGGATGGGCTTCCTGGTTGGTGATACACATCAAAGTGCCAGAAAGCTAAAGCACCTTGAGCACATGGAAGCTTCTACTGACGACTGTCCTGAACCTCACCTGATGTACCACGTGCCACATCCATTTGTGTGGATTTGTTTGTCTTTCCTATAATGAAACTGTAATTTTAAGTATAGCACATTCCTGAGTTCCAGGAGTCATTCTATCAAATTACCCAACCTGAAGGGTTAGTGGTTCAAGTCACAAGTGCCCTCGGAACGCCAGAGCCTGCAGCTAGGGCCTGAAGCGGGGGCTGTGTTGTGGAAGACTTGGCCCATAATCTGTGCAGCCGGCTTTAACTCAGGGTAGTTGGGAGCAGGATTGGTCTGCAAAACCTAAGAGCCATTGGCTAGACATCAAATTCCCTCCAGCCTCATCCTCAAATTTGGGAGACAGATTCTCTAAGGCTCACCCTGTGGGGACCAGAGTCACATCCCTAGAGAGTGTCCCTGGTTATCAGAATCTGAAGATGCTAATCATAAACGATGTAGTGCCAACCCACTGCCTCATGAACTACTAGGTGGGGTGGGAGTGGGGAATGCATGTGAGGTGACAGCAAGGACGAGCTGACTCAAGACTAGGACCCAGTCTTGCCCTTCCATGCATGATGCCATTATACTCACCTCCCCTTGAAAAAGGCCACATAGAAGATGGGTGAGTAGGCATTGACAAACTTTAGCAAGAAAGCTTTGAGTATCAAGCGCTCTTCAAAAGTCTGCTCTGTTTTGGGAACCTCTGAAAGAGAAGAGCAGAGCTGAAAAGACTGAGAGACAGGTTTCTCACCTCTCCAGGATTTGAACGCTGTGATGTGAGCCATTGTCTTCCATTTAGTCCTTCAGAGTAGAAACCAAGAGACCCCTCTCTCTAGCACATTAGAATTGAATTCATCGGGATGGTCCCAGATGGCTTACTAGGTGATATGAAGCTACAGAAAGCAAAGGATCCGCAGGATCATCACCTTTCTCCTTCCACCTCCCTCCTCTTATCCACTCAAGTAATGGTTTCACACACTCCTCAAAGAGGGATCTGGGCAGAACATCCTCCTACCACCCTTGCCTCAACAAGGGAATTCAGCTCATACCTGTACTATTGCCACATCAATAGGTTCTACTTGAACAGAAGTCCCTGACTAAAAAGGCTTGTTAACCACTGCGCTAGGGTCAGGAGGCAGCAAAGATTTGTTTTGGGCACCTGTGTTCCTTCTCCGTTTTTAGCAGGAAAGCCTTTCATCCATGTGCTCTTGGATACACTGAGACACCTTGCGTATGCTCACCCAAATGATGAAGGGCCATCAGATGAGTGAAACAACACAACCTGAGCTCAATGTCTCAAACCTGGGGGTCCAGCCCCAGGGAGTTCACTCAGATCCAGGCAAAGGAGTCAGCCAGTGTTCCCAGTAGGACCCTGAGAAACAGTGAGAGCAGAACCCTTACCGGTGCCTTCAGAAGACTCGAGACCATGGGATGCTCCGATGGGCAACTGTACAGAGTGGGGACTCCAGACCATGACAAATGGCTCAGCAAAGATAAAAAGTGACAGGCCCACTTCAGGGGCAGAAGGGAAGTGCTAACCCTGCCTCATGTGCACTGATAAGTGCCACGTGGAAGTGTGTCTGCACAACACAGCGCCTGAGAGCCAGGGCCATGCCAGCCCGGGAGCGCTGTGTCCCCGTGAGGCTGGGGCCTGGGCCCACCTCACTCATGTGTAGTTTTTGTAGGAATCATTGGAAAAGTAGACACAAGACCCTGTTCCCTCCCCTGGAATGTCCTTCCCCAACCCATCTCCTCATGTATAAATCCTCACATCTAATATTCAGATCAAATGTTGCCCATAATCTGTTTCCCAAAGCCTTCCCAGATGCCTCCAGCTGGTAGTAATCTCTCACTTTTTCTTCTATAGTATTTATTATTTCTCTGTATTAATTACCTACAACCATGTCTTCTGAAAATCACAATCATATTAGCTTTCGTTGATGGTTTATGTCGTAGTTTGGGTTTCCCGCTTAGTCAAGGATTTGCGAGTAAGTAGTTTTATTTGGGAAGTGCTCCCAGGTAGCTTGGAGAGGGAATGGAGTGGTGAGACAGAGAAGGAAGGGAAGACAAGATGGATGTGTTCCCGCCCAATGTAATGCTGCAGGCAATTTGGGGTCAGTCCCCCTGGGACCTACTAAGAGACTATGAAGCACCCCTTCAGATTACACTGAGGCTGAGCGCACAGCTCTTCATTGGTTGGAGGTGACTGCTGGGCTTGACTCCCTGGCACTTCCAGTTTGTCCTGTGCAAGGCTGAGCAACTACTAAAACAAGAGAACGCCCATGGACAGAGAGCAGGGACATCCAGTGGGGTGGCCCAGGAGGTGTGCACGCTGCACAGGAGGGTCTACTCCAAGCTGCCCTACAAGGGCCACTGCATACAAGTGTGTGTTTGCTGTCTCGTTTCATCCTCACCTACCAATGTGAAAGAGGTAGTACATCTCACTTGTATGAATAAGGGAACTGAAGTTCAAAGAGGATAGACCCCTGCCCAATATCACAGCCAATAAGTGACAGAGTTGAGATTTGAACCCTGATCTGCTTGTCTGCAGAGTTTTTACTACACCACACTTGAAATCCTGTTCTCCGGTTGATTAATGGTAACATCATACAACCTCTTTCACCTCCACACCCCCACCCCAGGTCTAACATGACACATCTAAGAAATACTTGTCACTGCTCAGTCCCCAGTCACTGAGCCCTGGCTGTGTGCCAGACACCATGCCAGGATGGGGGAAGACTCCATCACTTCCTTCACGGAGCTTCATTTAACAAGGTGTCTATAAAAGCCTTCTGCAAACTGCTAAGCCTCCTCCAGACTTCTTCTGTGAGTGGCATGGTGTCCCCTCCCCAGTCATCATGGCAGAAGGGGATCCTAGAGAGAAGAAGGCTGCATTTCTTCTACAAGCTGTTTTCCCACATAGCACAGTGAGCCCTTCATTCATCTGCAACCTTAAACAGTCTTGAGCGTAAGAGATGATGACCAACAGCCCCGTGGTGGTCCACACCTGAGCAGAGACCTTCCAAGGAGGCCTCCACAGGCAGAGATGACCCGTGGGGACTCATGATTCTCGGAGGGGTCTTGAGATTGGGAAAGCTTAGAGGACCACTACTACTATGGTATTGTAACACTGTAACTACTATTACAATGGCAGTCCTGGCCTGGATTTGTCACTAAGGCTGAAAGGGCCTGGAGAAATGAGAGTTACTCTCTTATCCTAGTCCCCACGAGCCTGAGAAGCACGGTATCACTCCTGTACAGCCAGCGACACTGAAAAACGGCTTGCTCTCCAAGCGCCCCTCATCCTGAAGCCCACTGCAGTTTGCTTATACTGACGAGGAGTCCTAGAAGCCCCCATAGGCGTGCTGACCCTACAGAGCACCCTGCCACCCTGTTTATGGCCCAGCTGTATATTGAGGGGGGGTGGATTATTTGCTTGTTTTTCTCAGAGATGGCTGTAGGTGCAGATTTTAGCATCAGACTCGTCTGAGTTCAAATACAAAATGTAATTAGAGGAATGAACTTAAATTAAAAAGGCAATGACACCTGCCTCAAGGGGCTGCCCTGAAGACAGGATGGGAATACTTACAAGGCAATCAGCCTGGCACTTGGCACCTCATAGACCTCAGTAAACGATAGTCTCTGTTGTCCCAAAAACATCATCACTGTCACCCTCCTCCTCTTCTTCCAAGCCCAGCAGCCCTCTTTCTACAGCCCAGCTGGGCCATCTGTGGCCAGATGTTTGCACATATGAATGGTGAGCATGACTGGTAGGTGACTTTCCTGGTACAGAGCTGGGAAAGTTGAATCCATACAGCCTGTCCCCACCCCAAGGAACTCCATGGGCCAAGCTTCTTGAGACCCTCCAGGCAAGTTTGGAGACAAGCGTTGCCTGCTAAGCCATCTGGGGACACCATCATAATTCGAAAGGGAATAAAGTTGGGAAAGTCTACCGTGATATCCCTCAGCTGGCAGACAGTTTTGTGGTTTCCTCCCTGCCACACCTGGACGGACACACACAGAGCCCCATGTGATGGAAGTCCTGGCCAGTCCCACACTGCCTTGCCCCAGGAGCTCTGCATAATGATTTGTACTCATCATTTATATTTAATACAGCCTCTTCTGTGGTTTCTTTAGTTTATGTACATTAGCAAAGCCCCTCTAAGTCCTTTCCCCTTAGAAATCCTGGCAAAGAGGCCAGTGCCTCCCGGTGGGGTTTATGCTTATCAAGTCTTCCCTAGGCTCCAGATCCACAACCCCTTCTGCAGTCGTGATGAAAGACAATGCTGAGGCCCCGGAAATGCCTGCCATGCATTTCTACGGTCACATTTCTAAGGTCACTCATAACTCTGAACCCCTCTGTGGCTACTAACCCTACACCTGCCCCACCCCCACCAGGTAGAGTTGATGGCGTTTTTTCCAATGAACAGTCAGAGAGATACGCCTTCTGGTGGGCCCCAGCTGTTGCCAGATGTACTCTACTGTGCTTACTTACTGCATGAATGAAGGAAGGAAGGACATGAAAAAAAACATTATCTGCAAGAGTAAAAAATTATTTACCACCTACTAAAATTTCCATGCCACATTCCAAAGAGGGCAAATTCTAAGGAGGGACCTTTGTCTGCTGAACAGAATAATGTGTATGAATATACAAGAGGAGGGGGACAGCCCAAAGAGAGAAATTTCCCTACACAAGAGATGGGGGTGTTGGACCCGGAAAAGGCTAGAGCCAGCATGACAGGAGAGGAAGGGCAGAGAGATGAGGTGAGGTGGCTGCTGCCAAAGGAGAGATGTAAGTGACCGGTGGGCGGAGGGCGGAGGGGAAGGGGCAGAGACGTCCAGTGGGGGTTTTCATTAACTTCTGCTGTGCAGTGTGTAGTGTGACCCCTCATTTGCCTCTGCATGAGTCTTCAGTAAAGATGCCTTAAACCCGCTTTTCTTGCCAGGGTTCATAGAATCCCGGATTTGTCCTTGGCGGAGGAATGTGCCCAATTCCTCGGCCCAAGTCCTACTTTGAGTTGGGCACAGGGACATGGACAGAGATGGCCCACGGCCCCCTTCTGTATCTGGGTTGTAAAGGAGAGAGACTGGGGAGACAGAGACAGAGAGAAAGGAGGACAGGACGAGGGGAACGGAGGGGAGAGAAAGGAAGAATGGGGAAGGGAAGGAAGGAGGGAGGGAGGGAGGCAGGGAAAACTTTTCAATAGGAATTTGAGCCTCTGCCCAGCGTGCCAGAGGCAGCCAATTCAACAGTAACTTAAACACATCTCATCTCTCACTTTTAAATATTCAGGGGATGAGAAAATTAAAGTTGATGTCACCCAAAAATAAGTGATCAGGTCTGAGATGCTGAAAATTTGGAAAGCTGGCTTGTAAATGTTGCTAGAAGGGGATTAAGAACGAGGTATGGAGAGGCACATGTCTTTGATTTGCTTTTATAATCTCCTTTGAACTCTATGTGCTCAGATCTCCCAGGCCCTACAGGAATTTCCTCCGAGTTCTCTGGAAAGAGAATCTGGTCCTTTCAGAGCTCTTCGCTCCAATTGGAAATGAGCAGCTCCCTTCCTCCACGCTGATAAATCATGCGCCTGGTTATTATTTATTAGTTTTATTTCTAAAAACAGCCTTCACCTGTGCTTTTAGGGCCATGAGCCACCATAAATAATGGGCATTTCCAATAAACAATCCAAATCCAACTGATAGGCCCCTAAATCAGCCGGGTGCCCCCACCACCTCGAGGCTCTGTGGCCGTGCTGTGCGCTTTGCTGAGCCTTCTGGGAAAGGAGGCCCTCAGGGAGCACCTCACAGGGAGGGGGATAGCTGGGGGTGGGGCAGCGTCAAAGCCCTGGGGCTGCGGCATCTGGATCTCCTTCCGCAGCCAGTGCAAGGAGCCTCTGCCTGCCTCTGACAGACTGTGGGGCTGAAGAAATGGAGCAAGTTTTCTCGGAGCCCACTGGGTGGGATGATGTCTTCAGGGCAGGTGGGGCAGTCTGCACCTCAGGGCACCAGGCAGGACCTTTCACAAGACACAGACCTCTGGAGCTGTCTGAATCTGGGCCCCATGAGAAAACAGCCCAGAACTTGCGTTTCCTTACTGTGAATACGGTGCCTTTGGGTGCCAATCGTTATAAGGATGCAAAGGAGGGGAGTCGACATGGATAGAGTGTGAGTAGGTAGAAGGCAACCCCTCCATCATTCATATGTTCCTGAAATGCCACCTCCCCCAGCAAGCCCCCACCCAGGTTGAGTAGAGGCCATCTTAGGGTTTCACCTGCTCCCAATCTGTTGAAGCAGATTTCCGACAGAGGGCAGACACTGTCTCAGATCAGGAAGGACAATTCCTGTGCAGAGCTGTTACCCACCCACTTTTCTTTTACATGTTGAACCTCTGCAGCATTGTGTCATGAAAAAATATGAGTACAAGTGACGCGGCTGTAAACTGCCTTGGAAGATAATTAGTATGAAAGCCCCAGTTAGACCCAGGGGGCCAGCTCAGAACTCAAAGTCCCCAAAGCTCCCTCCTAATCATATGGAAACAGCATGGCCAGCAAGAGGGCTGCAGGACCTGAATTTTAGAAAAGCAGCTCTTCCTAACCGGTGTCCCCACCCTGCCAGCAGATCTATAATGGAGGCAACAAAGCAAGATGAGGACATGCCCTAGTGGATATTTCAGGGAGGACCAGCCCTGCACCGTCTGGGACAGAGGATGGAGGGCCTGGACCTGTGCAGCTGAGCAAGGATGCAAAGGCACCCGCCACTCCCCTTGTCCAGCCCCCCGAGGGCGGAACCAGCTTTGGCAAGCAGCAGAGTTTTCTGACAGCCCAGCCACCTGGCCTTCTCTCCATCGATGAGTGTGTGTGTGAGTGTGTATGGAGGAAAGGGGTGCGTCTCCACACCTCTCACGTGAGTTGTTGCCTTGTTTGTGCCCTGGGGTGGGAATCACCCTAGAGAAGCCAGCCAGCTGGGTCACTAGGCAGCAGAGGATTGCCTAAGGGAGCTGAGAACCCTGCCCAGACCTGGAGAGTAAGGATGGGTGTTCCTTAGATATTCCTGCAGCCCTAGAGACTTTCTCAGCACAAGGATTGTTCCTTAGAGCCAGGAACATGACTCTTCCTCTAGGACAAAGGGTTCTAAGACCTACTGTGCTGTCTAGCAGCCTAGCCCAAGGTGACAGAACCTTGGGGGCAACTCATTTTAAGGTAAAAGGAATTTTGGAAGGAAGCAGCTGGAGAGAGAGAGAGAAAGAGAAAAATTCATGAGGACCCCATACAGTGCCCACTATGTGCCAGTCACTATACAGGCATGCAACATGGATTCCCCATTTGATGGTTCCAATTGCCTATGAGGATTTTCTCCCCATGGCAGTAATAGGAGCAGGGAGAGAACAGGAAGGCACAACTGGTTTGTGATCCCAGACACTACCATGACACCACCAGTGGGTCATCTCGCAAACATGCACCCTGGTCTGAAAACCAAGACCCCAGTGCACAGGAAGGAAATAATTCCATCCCCAGTCCATACCCTCACATCTTCTCAGGGGAAGACAACTCAGAGGGGATGTTTATACCTTTACCATCATGACCTTTTTTTTTTGTTCAACAAATATTTATCAAGCAACTGTTAAGTACCAGGCATTGGGTACTGGGCATACAGCAGTGGACTGAACCAGCACACTCCCTGCCATGGGACACTTACAGTCTAAAAGGGGGACACATACAAATAGACCATGTGAGAGGGCAGTGAGTATGAAAGGGGCACGTGTATGCAAGGAGATAGGAAGGGGGAAAGGATGACAGGAAGACTTTTAGCTAGAGTGGTCAGAAAAGGCCTCTGAGGAGGTGAGCGCTCAGCTGAGACCTGAAAGATGCAGAGATGCTGGGGAGGAGCTGGCAAGAGCCAGGAGAGGGCCTGGGGACAGGAGAGACATAAGGATGTACAGGGAGTAGACAGGTCGAAGGGCCTGGGGCATTCTGAGCAACAAGAAAGGAAGAAGTTGAGGGGTCAATGACGCACAGTGGGAAGTCACCACAGAGTTTGCACAAGGGAGGGATATAGTGAGTTTACATTTTACAAGGATCACTGAAAATGAACTGTGTGTGTGCAGTGTGGGGAGGAGAGGGCAGGGCTAGAAGCAGAGAGACAAATGAGGTATGTACAGGTGTCCAGGCAAGAGATGGCTAATATTAGGATGGAACTCGTGAAAAGTGATTGGATCTGGGATATGTTTGAAAGATGGGTTCCAGATGTGAAAACAGAGAGAGAGATCCAGCATGGCGCTTGGGTTTGGCATGAGCACTTGAGTGGCTGGTGGGACCATTTCCTGAGATGGGAAAAATGTGTGAAAAGTAACAGGTATGGAAAAATTAAGAGCTCACAGTTGGGAAGATTGAGTCCTGGGATCTCTGTGTCTCCGTCCTCCCTGAACCATGCCTTGAGCCGGGTGGAACACTGTCTGAATTGAGAGCCATCCTTCAAAATGCCTGGGCCGCTTTGAGGAATCAGAAGCCCCAGAGAGTCATGGCCTCAGTGTGGAGGCTGGATTGGGTCTTTCCTGCTTCTGTGTTCCGTCCCATGACACAATCCACAAGGACACGTGAAGACCTGGGGCTGGAAGCAGGAAGAGCCTTCTGTCCCAGTGTTCCCAGGGATGTGATTTCCTTCTCTGAGCCTCGCTGTCCGAATTCTTCAAACGGCATCTTCCTTAAACACTACTGTAAAGACCAGGTGAAATAAAGTGTGGGAAGCAACAGGCTTGGTGCGAGGGCTCCATGTTGGCTTTGATTATTACTGTGTATCGAAGGCCCTCTGAGACATTTGGTTTGTACAGTCATCTCCTCTCCTTTAGTAGGAGGGGTGCAGAGAGTTGCCTACGAGTCTCTGACAGAGCCCTTTTAGAAGGTCGGGGTAAGCACTTGGCACCATGTGGTTGGGGAGGGCACCCCGCATCCCGGAATGTCACCTCTCTCAGAGGGGGTGAAACGAGGCATCCCCAGAATCAAGCTGTATGCGCCCTTGGTGGGTTTCCAGGAGCAGAAGAGGGCCCTGGCTCTGGGTCTGTGTGATGGATGATGTCCTGCAGAGGAGGAGCATGTCCTGAAGGCAGGGACCTGGCACTGCAGTCCCTCCACGGATCTTACTCATAAGGGGAGGATGGGTCTCCCCTGAGGAGCCCAGTGGCCTGTCCAGGGCCTGAGTATGGAGGGACCCTCTCAGCAGTGGCTCAACCTCTTCTGGAACAGCCGGACAAGGCCAGCAACCAAGAGCAATGTCGTGGAGCTGGGAGTCCTGCAGGAGGGAAGGGCTACCATACCCCAGGTATTTCCCTGGGTGAGCATGGATGTGGGGCTCCCCCTAGTAGTCAGGATCTCAGCAAGAAACAGAATTCACCTCAATGGCTCAGAGGAAGCAATTTCTATTTCTAATGAAGGCAGTACTTAGAGCAGCAAAGGGACGAGAGGAGAATGGTCCTCCTGGAGCCCAAGGAGGACCTCGAGGGAGCACTCACCCTGCAGATGCGGCAAGTACGAAAGGACACAGCTTTGCCAGAGATGAGGGAGAAGCAGGGAAGAGATACCCCCATTCCCTCCTCTGCCTCTAAGCTCCTTCCACTGCTTCCTACTGGCTGACCCCAGAGGTCAGGTGGGAGCCTGAGGACACAGTCTGTTGGCCTCAAGGACGAGGACATGGTGGAGAGGGGCTGTGGTGGGAAAGCACGGTAAACTGAGAATGTCCACCACAACTCCTTTCCTTCGCATGGCCTAAGTCTCTGGGTTCTTTGAAAACTCAAAGAAAGGGAGGAATATACTATTGGACTGCTTGCTAACAGGCAAGATGAGTGCTTCCATGACTAACTGGAAAAATGAAAGAGATGTGTTCATAGTTACAGCTCTAGTTTGGGAAAGAATTCTTGCCTGTTATATTAAACTACTATAAGTAGCATGTTACTAACAATAGTTTCATATAATGGGAATGAATTGTCCCACAACTTGGGCTCTAACCCCAATCACATCTTTTTTATTATTTGTAGCAGCCCCCCCACCAGCCTTTCTCCTTCCCAGAAAACATGTCCAGTACATGCAGCCAGCCTCACTGGGATCCTCGCCACACCCATCACTGGCCTCACAGATGGGGCAAGCAGGATGTGTTTCCTCCCAACTGCCCAGGCCCCCCACGGAGTTGGGAGCTGGAGGCAGGGCAGGTACACAACACTGCCTCTCAGACCAGACTGCAAATTACTAATACTGAGGTCTCCTCCCAGGAAGGCTGAGGGCCCAGCCCGGCCCACATGCATCACACGTGTCCTTGGTCTGGAAGGATGGTCCTGAGGGGCCCAGGCTGCAGTGAAGCCCCCTCCCCTGTCCCAGTGTTCTGAGCAGATAAAGCCAGCACTGCACCCTACATGGTGAGAACACATGTTGTCCACATTTGATGGAAAATTAGCTCTATCCATACATCCCCAAAAGTTCTTCCTTCCAGAGTTTTTGATGTCCCTGCAGCCTTCACTACTAAGTTTCCCACCTTCCCTTCCTCCCCTCCCTTCTCTCTTCGGTAGTGATGTATTGCCTTTTACTGAGAATAGCTTAGAACTAGATGCAAAATCTTAGACTCAGCACTTCCTGGGGGCATTTCAATTCTGTTCATTTTTTTTCTTTTTTTTGGTTTAAGAAAGCATGTGGGACCCCCAAAGTCTATGAACTTGCCTCTAGGCTCCTTCCTGAGGTCACAGCCTGACCCATGCCTGTGCCAGTCAGGATAAGAACTTACAGTTTTCAGGAGCACCAGACATTCCTCCTCATGTGTGTGGACCTAGGAGGCATGGCACAGTGCACACAGAACTCACCCCCGCTGGGTGTCCCTTCTCCCCAGACACCCCAGCACCTGACATTCATATAGGTGAGTGGTGTCACAGTTTAAATCTCCTGGAGCCCCTGGTGGGTTTTCTTTGCTTTCCCAACACATTTAAAATTTCCTGAGGAACAAGGACAGCTACATATTACCAGGTGGTAGAGCATCACGGTCTTAGCAAGGACACAGAAAGGAAAGCCATTCTCTGTCTGCCATGTTTTCTCCGCACCGTCCCTCTCCACCCTTCTCTATCATGTTCCTGTCCCTGAGGCCAGCAGACTGGGGCCCCATGCTCGCCACTCTGACTTCTGCTGTCACCCAGTAGGAAGCACAGGAGGGAGCCTAGCTCTGCCAGGACTCACCACTTACTCACCATAAGCCTGTCCCTTTACCTCTCTGTGCCACGACCTTCTCATCTCCGACATCCTTGGGTCTGTTGCAAGGATCAAACATCCTGATACATATAAAATGCTTAGAGCAGTGCTCAGCAGAGGGTATGTGTGTCCACGCACACTCACCCACACCGCCATCAGCCACTTGCCATGGTGACGTTTCTGAATGTCGTCAGGCTTCTCATAACTAAAATGAAAGAAATAACCAATTCCCAGCACTTTTGGGGAAATTCCATGGAATGCTGTATGTACACTGCCTACCACAGCCTGGCACATGGAGGGCCCATGTGGCAGAAAACCAGGCCCTCACGCCATCCTTCCTCCTGTTCGCTTCCCTGGCCCACTTCCATAGCATCTGGGGTAGTGACACGCAGGAGCAGGCTATCAGCAATACTTAACTCAGAGGCACAGCCATTTCTGTAAGTGGAGACTTTGACTTGGGACGAGAATCATTTTCCAAGTACCTACACTAAGCCCAACCCTGTAGCTAGGAGAGGTTCACTGGAGAGCAAAGGGGGAATTGCACGGCCCCACACACAAGCCAGGACTTTGCATGTGGGTTTGTAAGGGAGAGGATGCAGCTGGAGGGGTGATGGGGCTGGAGTTGGAGAATAATACTGATCAACACGAGCTGATGGCACCTTGATTATTCAGCCTGGAAGCCTGGTGTCAGCCCTGCCTCCTCCATCTGCCTCTAGCCGGGAGGATTCCTCACAGCCAGAGGACGGATAGGCCCCCTTCCAGGCCAAACCTGACCCATGCGTGTGCTGGTCATGACAAGACCCTACATTTTCAGGAGCACCAGCCATCCCACTCCCCAAGTGCTGGCTCAAAAGCTCACTGCCTCAAAGGCACAGCATATCTCTATGTCCTCACCCATGGGGGAAGCTGCCATAGTCTCAATGTTTATGCCTCCCAAACCCTGACCCGATTTCATATGTTGAAACCTAGTGCCTAAGGTGAAGGTATTAGGAGGCAGGGCCTTTGGGAGAAGCTTTGGTCATGAGGGTGGAGCCCTCCTGAATGGGGTTAGTGCCCTTGTGAAAGAGCTTCCAGAGAGTTCCCTAGCCCCCTCTGTCAGAAGAGGATACAATGAGAAGCCTGGGACCTGGAAGACAACCCTCCCCCTGGCCTGCTGGCATCCTGACCTCAGACTTCCAGGCTCCAGGACTGTGGTGACACATCTCTGTTGTTCCCACGCCGCCCAGTTCGTGGTATGACGCTACAGCAGCCCGCATGGGTGGGGCAGAAGCATGCCCTGAGCTCCTCTGCTTGGTGACCTTGATGCCTTGCCTCATACCCAGGCCTCCCATATGGCCTCCCGTGACATCCAGGCCCTGTCCTGTTTGCCTGAATGTCTGGGGTCCTGCCCAGCTCTTGCTCGTTCCCTATCCCAGGGATGGGACTCTAGAGCAACCACCACCTGTGACCCCTTCAGGAACGAACTCCTTGTCCCACCCATTCGGGGTCCTCACGAACTTCGATCACTGGTGCTGCTGCATCGGGCTACACACTTTGTGCCACGGGCCCTGGCCCACCAGGACCCAAGGCTTCATTCATTTCCCCGGCAACCCCAGCCACTATGCAGTCGCAGCTGCAGAGCCTCCAGATCACAGCACATCCCGCACCCGAGCCCATGACCCTTGTTATCACGGCAGCTAGGGAGGCAGTTACCACCTGTATCTGCCACGGCCGAGGCAACCACTTTCAAGGCACGTAGCAGATTCTGTCTTTTGTTACAAATATCTGTGGCAAGAATGGACCTCTGATGGGCCTAATGCCTGGAGCCTGTTGAGGGGGGACTTCTAGGAAGTCAGTCTTCCATCACCCAGCCTTGCAGGGAACACTTGGGCACCCACTGGGGTTGGTCACACCAGTTGCTTGCATCTGGTGAGCCTCCTCATCGATGAGATCGGGGCAGGAAGCCAGGTGGGATTAAACCTGGGCTGAGAATGGCAAAGGAAGCCCCTAAGCCTGGCAGAGTCCTCACTCCATCAGGTGGCCTTACCCACAGCTTAGGTCCCCGCGGAGGCCTGGGGGACTCTGACACCACACCTCGGCCTGCAGGCCTGCCGGTCACCCCCTGCTGGGTACCATCTCTGTTAGTGTGCAGGCTCTTTGCCACTGAGGGACACTCAAGTCTTCTGATATCTTCATCACCTCAGTATTCCCTCAAATCCTTTTGGAAGCAGGCAGAGTTGAAATAAACACAAAAATGCTCACACTGTAGCCTCTACTATGGCTTAGAGGATGCCAGCCTATGGACATTCCTTGAAAAAAATAACGTTTTTGAATGCATGAACACAGAAAGAAGTGTATTTGACCAATAATTGCCCCCAATGAACTCGTGCTAAGATCTGCCATGAGGCAGACACTGCATAGGAGATAAAAAGAAATGTAAGAGAAAGTAGCTGCTCTCCAGGGCTTCGTGGCCTGGTGGGAGCAGGTGGCAGAGAGACCGTTCCAGTTCGTGGAATGTCCACACCCTTCCATGCATGTTCGAACCTCTTCAGCACTAGCCTGTTCCAGCCAGTGTGCTGTAAGCACAAGGGACGGATGGTGCCCCCAGGCTGGAGTGTTTCACACTGAGCAACTGTGTGAAGCAGAGACCCCTGGCCTGCCGCTCTAGACGTGTCGTGTGAGCAAGAACAAATCAACAACTTCATGTTACGCAGCTGAGATTTGGAGATTAACTTAATACTCTAGTTTAGCCTTGTCTGGTCTGATACTGGCTGACACACGCACATGCAGAGCAGTGACACGTGACAGCAGTGGTAGACTTCTGGGGAGGGAGTAGTTAATATACTCCAAGCCAACCCCCACCTTGCCAGGTTTTAAGTCACCCCTTCTACGGTGCTATGTCCCCTCTGATTTCGCCTCTGCTGTCCCCTCTCCCTGGAGTCCTCTCCGTGTGGCGGGGGCCCTCCTGTCATTCAGGTCTCAGCTGTGACGTTACCACCCCGACGGGCCTTTCCCGCTGTCCCCATCCAAAGTGCACAACCCCAAGGACTGTCACAACAGCCTGCTTGGCTTTCTCGCCCTCTGAAGTGTTCTCGTTCCCTGTCGGTCTTTTCCTAACTCCCGCGTAAATACAGTGAGGGGCAGGGCCCATGTCTTTGATCTACAGCTGTGTTCCCAGAATTGCAGCTGGCACAAAGCAAGCACTCCGTCGACATCTGAGGGACAAATGAATGAGCCATCTGTGCCCGAGGGGCTCAGAAGTAGGCAGGTGGGCACACACTGAGGGCTGAGTGTCCTGGAAAGGATTCGTGGGGGAGGCTGGCCTCGGAGGTCTTGTACAGTGAGGGTAGCTGCCCTGAGCAGGCATGGGGCTGGGGACACACAGGGGGACCTGGGGCGACCGTGCGTTGAGTTGAGTGGGTGCCTGGGGTGGAAGAGGACAGCGGGAAGCAGGTGGCTCAGAGCCTTCAGTGCTAGTTTATATCTGGCCTAAGGGCATACAAAACTCTGGGCTGAATGGCAGTGATGGCACCCCAACCCACTGTTCGGGAAAGACTGGCTGGGTGGGGACTTCCAGAGACCCATAGGAAGAGAGTGAAGGGAAGGCATAAATTCAGGCTGTGAAACAGTCCAGATAGGGGAGAGGATCTGTGGACACGAGGCAGGAAAACGATGAAGGGTCAATCAAACTTGGTCAAGAAAAGTTCCCTATTTGCCCAATGCCCCACAGCTGGCGTGGGGCGGGAGGCACAACAGATCTAGAACTCCAAGGCTGTCTCTGTGGGGCTCTCAAACCCAGTGACCCTTCCACACAACAGTGCCTCCCTGAGCCTCAGAGGGACAAGAGAACAAGCCACGTGATGCCCCATGGGGTCCTGGGTGGAGACCCAACACACCCCTCTAGAGCAACAGGTAGAAACTTACATCAGGAGAGCACAAGATATATTTGCATTTTACAGTAGAATCTGGGTTTGAACCTTGATAAAATGAGGATGGATTACTTCCCTTGCTGACCACACATAGTTCTTGTGAAGATGAAATGGGTAACAGAATTTCTTTTTAAGTTTAGAAACGCTTTGGGAGCATCGGCATCCCAAAGAACACAATGCTCGTGTTAGTATTTCACCCCTTTCCAGGCACAGACTCTGGACAGAATGGAGTCCTGGACAGTGGTTAACAGCCTGGAGGAGGCTGAACTTTCTGGGTGATGGAGGGAGCTCTGGGAGAAACAGGGGACGCAGCTTCACAGGGTGGAAAATGCTTCCTGGCCCAGTGCAGAGAGAATTTGCCAGAGAGTGTGTACAAAGGAGATGCTCCCGAAATACTTGTCAGTGAGCTTCCGGTTGCTGACCACTCTATTTATCCTCATCGCCGCTGAGTTCGCGTGCCCTTCTCCCCTCCTTCCTGCCCACATATCAGTGATCTCTTCTACGTTACATCTTCCTGCCTCTCTCCACCCTGTGGCACCCCATATCTCTGCCGGAATAATTCTGCAGACATACAGCTCCCGTCGCATCACTGTCTTCCAACACTCCTCCGTGATACTGAGTCGGGAGCCATGGAGGGGGATGGGAACATTTTCCCCTCCTGATGTTCCCCGTGTGGGGGGAGTCATCCATCGCAATGCTCTGCCTTAGCTCCCCCACCCCACTCATTGCTTGTCGGTGAGAACACGATGATTAGCTCATCTTACGGGTCAGTCTGGAAGGTGACACTTGCACTCCTCAGCTACCCACCTCCTCTGCAGGGAGCTTCGTGCCCCCACCAGGGCTTAGGAACCACTGGGCTGCCCTGTCCACAGTTGCTGGCAAGAAAGGGTAAGTGTGTCTGGAATCCAGTGTTAGGAAGCCTTTTTGGCTCTCCTGTTGAGCTGCTTCCTCCAATGTAGCCATTTTCATCTTCAAAGGTAAAATTCTGGCTGTTGTCTACATCTGTCTTTGCCTTATTTCTCAGCCGGTTCAGTACTCAGGCCAGGGAGGTGGGTACTTTGTTGGAAGCCCTCTGAACTCCAGCAAACATTTTTCCATTGTCTACGGCAATAAGCAAAGTCCTCAGCCCAGCATTCAAGGTCTTCCACCAAAAAAATCAGTTCCAGGCCCAGTTTCCACCAGGCACGCATGGACCCTAGAGCAAACGCCACACCAGCTCTGCTGGCATCCAGACATGCTTCAAGTGTTCTTTCTCCCGCACTCTGAGCTCTGCTCCTTCGGCTCCCCTGGCTGTTGGGCCCACCAAACCCTACCACTGTGCAGGCCCAGCCCAAGGGCCACTTCTCAGGGTACCTTTCCTGACCCCGATGGATCTGATTTTCCCCTTCAAGGCCATATTTCTCATTCTGTTTCCTTTGCCAGGAACCTCCTCTCCTCCTGCCACTCCCTCCTGCTCTGCACCTGCCTGTCTGACTATCACTTGTGCCTGAGCTCTCCAACTGGATGCCTTCACGTTGGAAGCCTCCCCGAGACCCCAGGAGCATGGGAAGTGCCTCCTAAGTACCGCTACAGAAGCCCATATACCACTAAACACACTACAGGAAAATAATTCTCTGCTTCCTTTTCTCCAGTATCATATAGTGGAACACACGTAACACTTATGAATATGCACATGCCTAAAGAGAACAGGACTGCTCTTCTAGATGGGAAATGGCCTACATCCACACCCAAACCAGAAGTCAATGTCTGCCGCAAGTAGAGGCCTTTAGCTGGCCTTAGTGAAAGCTTTTCAAAATTCTCTGATCCTCCAGGGAAGGCCCTCATGAAGAGGGGTTATCCTTTCAAGTGTCTAGCTTCTAACTGGCCGGTGAATTAAAGGCATCCTTGTATCATTAGTTCAACTTCCACAAGCTTAGTGAAAGGCTGCCACACCTGGTCCCCAGATTCAACGTGGGAAAGGGGTGCGTCCAGGCCACCCAGGGTAAGTATGGTGAGGAAGGGGTCTCCGCTCTCAGCCCTCCCCCATCCAATGAGCACAAATGCCAGTGCGGTGCCCAGGCAACAGCAGATCACGGCTCAAATGACACGTCTGAGTCCTGAGGCCACTGCATTTTTCTCACTGGCTTGAAGCTTGGGAAGTCTGATACTCCTCTTTGAAGTCTGCTCAGTGCATGGGGAATGTGTGGATTTTCTGGGGCCTCTGACAATATGGGGAGAGATAAGACCCTGTAGGGCTCAGGTATCAAGAGGCTTTCTCAAGTTCGTAAATGCTGCTGGGAAAATGCGGAGGGCTACAGCTCTGCACATGTTAACAGGAAGGGAGAACCTGTCTTGCTTCTAGGGTAGGCACAAAGAAGAGACGCCACGGATTGTTCTTAGGGGGCCATGGGGCCATCAAGGGTTGGAAGACTGCTGACCGAGCATTTACAGGAAGGAGTTCTGTCTGAGGGGAGGTCCTTGGCAGGCCCCGGAGGTATATAACCACTGACTTCCTCACTTCTCCAATTAAAATGCACTGTGTAAAGCATCTTGTTCCCATTCCTTTTTTCATTTTGGGTGGTTACCACCACAAACCTTGCACCCACTGAACTGGCCACACTCAAGGTGGCCTAGTGTGGACATAGGATTTGGCGACATGGTACCGATTTTGGTGAGCCACTTGGCCACGGCGCCGTAGATCTCGTCCAGGATGAGGATGACCACGAGGTTGATGATGACCGCTGTTGCCGTAACTGTCACCCGGACGTTGGAGCGTGTGGCCTTGTTGAGAGACAGAGCAGCTGCAGTCGTGATGCGATACACAATCACCCCAAAGACGATTGAGAAAGTCAGGGCAATCTGTCCAGGAGAAAAAGGGAGAGTCGCACATCAGTGGACAATCATCGAGCCCCTATTTTGTGCTCAGCCAACAGTACTCTCTGCCGTGTCTGGTCTTACTAATCTGGAGTCCTCTGGTTGGCCACAAGCAAACTGAAAACCCCCTGAATGCTCATGCACATTTCAAGTGTAGGTGCATGTTCCAGGGGAGAATGGCTTCCAGTTTCATCAGATTCCAAATGACCTATGATGCCTACCCAAAATGAAGAAAGGAAACACTGGATACTGCCATGTACACAACTCGGATCACATGATTTCTTTCATTAGGGAGCTCCGATCTACTGCGATGGTAAGACGAACCACAGTAAATGCCACCGGAGGATGTGTTAAGTGCTAAGTGAAAAGTATAGTTGTCAAAGGGCCCGAGAGTACAGGGCCAAGCAGATTTGGGTGGTCAGGGAATGGTCTGGGGAGCAATGGGGTTCATACTGGGCCTTCAGTGAGGGGAAGCAGGGAGCCACTGAGGGTGTTTGAGCTGAGAAGTAGTGAGTTAGAGCTTAGTGGGGTAGGTGTGAGAAAATTTCCCAAAAGAGAAAAAAGGGAAAGGAACCAGGAAGGAAATCTTTAGACTTTCAGTCCTCAGGAGAGCAAAATATCATGCTAAGATTTCTCTACCAGGCAATGTGGAATGGAGGACTTAGATTTCTCATTTGGTGCAGAAACCTCTGGCTGCTATGAAGTTTACCAGCTACTTGACCTGGAACCGCCCCCCCCCACCACCACCACCTGCCCCTTGTCTTCTTTCCAGAACCTAAGAATGGAACCACACTCTCCCAGACAGGTTGCCTCTCCTCTCCCACCACAGCCAGGGAAGGGCCCTTTCCACAAAGCAGGGATATCAGAAAAAAGTGCTCTGGGCAGCCTCCTAGAGGTAGGAGGGAGGCAGGAGCTGCTGGGTGTATAACCTGCCCAGAGCAAAATTCTCATTTGTTTCAGGCACCTGAGGTCTTCTTTCTTAGAATTCTTTCTGCAAAGGAAGCTGTTTGGGTCATATTTCCTCTGGGGGCAGGGAATGGGGGTTGGGGGCGCCGGCTGTGGAGGGCTGAATGGAAATCACAGGAGAGAAAGGGGAGATAAAATGGTTCCCTCCAAAAAACAGACTGTCCTGGACTACACATTCCCTCCCTAGAGAAGAGGGGAGGGGAGGAGAGGGGAGAGGTGGGGAGGCTAGGGAGGGGAAGGGAGAGGGGGGTCTCCCACTCAGCAGTGCTTTGCAAGCAGGGCAAATGACACTCTGCTGGGCTGCAAATGGGAAATGGGTTTCAGATGCATCAAGGTATGGACGTCTCCAGACCCCTGGGGGGTGCCTGGGGTGCTGGTGGCAGCCTCTGCTGTTTGTCCCTGTGTGTTTTACCAAACTAGTGTTTGCCCTGTGGGTCAGGGTATGAGAAAGCAGCCCTCTGCACGGCAGGCAGGATGGCAGCATTCTCCATGTAGAGGGAATATGCATGTGTGTGCATGCTTGTGCACACGTGTGTGTCAGGGCAGAGGAGAGGTTAGATGGGAAAAATGCTCTGCGGAAGGCCCTCTTCTGATCAGGGTGGAGGCGGAGCAGTAGAAATCCCAGGCTCCAGGACCAGGGAAGAATGGCTACCATGGAAGCAGGAAAGCCTGGACATGACATCACCGCTCTGCAACAGTGGAGATATTTTCACTTTCCATTCCTCGGGGATTCTCACTGCCAGACAGTAAGGGCCTGGAAAATGTGGTGTGACATTCTTTTTCCCCAGAATCACTTTTGCAGGGAAGGCCAGTGACGGAAGTATTGATGAGGAGGGGAGGCCAGGGCACTGAGGAGCAAGTGTGTATGCATGTTTGGGTGGGGTTTGGGGGGAAACAACAATGACAAAAACATACCCTGCTGTGGGGTCTTGAGGGTTGGGCTTGGAGGAATGAGTGGGAAGGAGGTCAGCTTCTACTCTCCTTCTTGAAGAGGCCCAGTAGCCAGACTGGGGAAGGAAGACACTCTTCCCTGCTATCAAAGCGTGGCCTGTGGGCTCCATGCACCAGCTGGGAACTTGATCAACTTGCAGAGTATCAAGCACAAACCCAGACCTACTAACGCTGATTCTGCATTTTAACAAGGCCCTGCTCCACCACTTAGCAAAGCCCTTTTTCCACCTGCCTGTCCTCCCCAGCCCCGCCTCCAACAGGTTGCTCCTCGACCCTCTGATGCCATTCTTTTCCATCTTAACTCCTCTGGGCTGGATTTTCCCTTTCACTACAGAAATCAGGTCAGAATCTCTTCTTCAGTGTTTCCCACAAGCACACCTCAAAACAGGCATAGAAAATGAAGTGATGTGCTCAAGGTCCAATGCATGGAATATAATCCTAGTGTCCTGGATCATGAAGGAATCCAGTAACTTTAGCATTTAGGGATCATCCGCTTCCAGCCTTTGATCTCATAATAGGGAAACTGAGGCCCAGAAGCAGCAATGTGATTGGCTCAAGGTCTAGTACATAGCAACGCTGAGATACTAATGGTGGTAACATCATTAAAGCCGCTAATCCATTTGTGCCCTCTCGATTTCATTATTCAGGACAGATCTTCCCTAGCACTAATCCTTATAACCACATAAGGTATGTGTGGTTATAATTAAATGACAATCCAGGATTTGAACCCTGTTCTATGGCTTCAAAGTCTACAATCCCATCCTGACATTAGGGCTTCTGGCACTAAATCAGTATTATTTTCACTACTATGGCAGCGATTTTTGTTTTGTTTATTAAATTTAAAGAAATATTTTCCAACCACTTGCTATGCAAGCCATTGTACTGGGTATATTTCATGTTTGTGAATAGTTTCCCCAAACCAGGAGTGGGGTCTGGTCTGGTATGCCTCATGCATTTCCTAGCGGTGCTTCACTTGCAGAACCTGCTTGGCAAGGTATTGCTGATCCTCAGCTCTAAGCAGTCTAGCTCCCCGCATATGCTCACAAGATCATGGTTCCTGTTGCTTCTGGTGTCTTAATCCCGCAGCTTTACTCCTGGACATAGCCAACTTGCAATGGAAGCCATGCTACAAAGTCCAAAGTTCTATTTAACCATATGAGAGAGACTGGAAGGAGAACTGGTCTGGTCTCTACCCTCCAGGACTTGCATTCTGAATCAAAGTTGAGAAAGCCATTGCACCCATATAAAAAGGATGAACCTAGTAGCAGCTGGACAGAATCACGGGCTTTAGTTCATGAGCTTCTAGTCTGCAATGAGCAGAGAGCAGGGAGATTGGTCAGAGAAAAGCTAAGTCAAAAGCAGCTTTGGGACTGTTTCCCATGGGAAAGAATTGGAGGAAAGAACAGAGGAAAAAGTAGAAATGTGCAGGGCAGAAGCAGCCTCTCCTGAGCTGTGGGAGGGTGTCTGGTCTAGGGCAGGGCACATCACAGTAGATAGGTTTTTAAAAATACACATGCTAATGACTTTATCCCTGGCATAATAAGCTGTCTCTGGCATCTGCTTATTCATTTTCTCACTCAGTCATTCATAAAATATGTCTGGAGCACCTTCCATGGGTCAGCCACCATTCTAGGTGTCAGGGATATTGTCGTGAAAAAACAAACAAACAGATTTCTGCCCTCATGGCATGGATCTCCCAGTGAAAAAAGAGAGAGAACACACCAATAACAAGGTCAAAAAAAAAAAATACAGCGTAGCTGGTGGGATAAATACTACAGAAACAAAGAAAAACAGGAGCATAGGGATTGGTTGCAATTTAAGATAGGGTGGTCAGGACAGGCATAGGTGAGAAGATGACATCTCAGCAAGGACCTACCGAAGGAAATCTGAGCAAAGGGGCTTTGGGACAGAGTTGGCTGAAGCTGAATGAAAGGAGGGTGAGTGTTGGAGTGGAGATGGGCGGTGGACAGAAGGGTCAGCCATGGAGGGTAAGGATTTGGCCTCTACACCTCACAAGATATGAAGTCTTGAGAGTTTTCAGCAGAGGAGTGACATGATTTAGCCTAGATTTTAAGATCAGTAGGCTGATGATCTATAGAGGGACAGTGTAAAAGCAGGGAGATCGATATAGGCAGGAGACCATTGCAGTAATGGAGAGTTCCTGATAGCTGGTTCCCAATACACAAGTCTAAGCAGATGACTGTCTTGGGAGGAAAGTTCAGCAACTAGCTCTAGAGGAAGGACACTGCCTCTGATAATCCCTCTGATGACTAACAAAAAGATGGTTAATTCAAAGAAGGAAAGACACTTTAGCTCAATGCACTGGGCCAGAGAAAAAAGAGAACATTCATCTCTGTCCACGCTGGCCTCTATCACAGGTGGGGATGATGGGCACAGCACCGCCAGGGCCATTTCTTGGTTGCCTTCATCCCATGAAAACTGTCCCCACTGACCTGGTGACTGGCCTCCCTAAAACCATCCTCCTGGACACAGTCCTGGCATCTCCTGCCAAGGTGTAGTTACAGCAGGTGGAGAAGGGAGGGACATTCCACACTTGCCTTTATTGCAGTAGTTGCCTTTGACTTACCCTAATTCCACAACAAAAAAAAACACACTTTTATAAAAACCACCTTGACCCCTTCATCACACACTCCACACCTTGTTCTGGGTAATGCCAAGCCCTTTTCTTTGGAAGACTGAGTTTTTATAAAAAATGAAAAAAATTAGGAAAAGTTAATGAAAAATAAGGATTTTTAAAAAATCTAATAAGTAAGGGACTACATAATTTATTGTCCAACCTAGAATACTTTTGGAAGTAAAAAGGGTGCTATTGAAAATCACCTCAGTTAGCAAGCTTAAACCAGGACTAGCCTAGAACACTTGACTATAAAGGGGTGATCCTTAAAGGGGATCCCACCCCTTTCCTACCACTCCATGCCTAGCTCCTGCTCACACATCCCAGCTCCCAGCACTTGCTGGTTACATTTGGGGGACCCCAGACACAGTGAGATACATCAGTTAGTTGTTCTTGGCTCTGATACAGAATCTCCTATTTGTATCAAGACTTTGAGTCGAGTGGGGTTTGGGAAAGGGGATGATGGAAGAAGAGATAATCATATATTATTTCTGAACAGCACAAAAGCATTTTCCCACCCTCCAGTCTAGCTGTAGGAAGTGTCCCTGGAATTAAAAAAAAATAGAACTTTGGGGAGATGGCCCAGCACCGACCCCGTTTTCAGTACATGCCCCTGGCGGTGCAGTGATCCATCTCTTGCTGACACTGGTAGTGATGACAATACAAGGTCTTCTCTCAGACAGGAGATACGTTTCTCTGTTCGGCCCTCACCTTCCCTGGCCCTCAGAGGCAGGTGACCCAGTTGACGCCTCCCCCTTGCCATATCGTCTTGGCTCCCAGGCTCCCCACACTCTTGTCTACTCCTTTTCCATCCTCTTTTTTTGGCCCCTCCTCATGCTCCCAGACTTAACACTGCCACGTCTTGGGACTCAACCTTGGGCCTTTTCTCAATCTACCCTCCCTGCCCTGGTGTTCTCATACAATCTCAAGGCTTTATAAATATCACCTACACCATCCAATTAGGTCTCCAGCCTGCACATCTCTGAGCTCCAGATTTATATCCATCATGAAGGCAACTCCAGAATTCCTCTCTTTCCCAGTAAGGGATGGCTCCAGCTTTTTGACTGCTCAAGATAATAACCTTGGAGTCACCCTTGACATATGTTTTATGCTCATGATGGAATTCTTTCAGGGCCACCTCTTCTCCACTCATATGCAGTGCCACTTGCATGGATCTGATTCTTGGTTTTCTGTGTTATTCATTAGTCTGATTACTTATTCCCACAAAAATACCACAGTCTTCTAGGTCATTTTGGAAAACACATCTTATTCTTTACAGATATTTTCAAGCTTGTTGTTTCAACCTGTGACTAGTATTTCTAATATCTTTAGTCATTGCTGTCTGTTCCCACTGGTTCTTTCTCATGGTGCTTTAGTTTCTTGCATAATTGGTTATTTTTTTACTGTATTATCCTCATTGCCCTTGAAAAATTCTCTTGGGGGATTTCTAGAGGCCTAGCATAACTATGCCTTCCTAGAGACAGAAGTTGTGTCTGCTTCTCCTGGGCACCTGGAAGCACTGAGTCCTGGACCAAGTGCACAGTCTGAGGCTCCCCCCGTCCTCTCAGAGGATGATCCACAGTGAGGATTGCCCATGGCCACTTCTCAGGGACCAGGCTTTGTTTCCCTTTTTCTCCCTGTTCTTCTTAGACTCCTAACAACTTTCTCTGCAGTCCCATAAGTGGGGAGGGGGTGGGTTTGAGAGGATAGCCCTTTAGAGTTCCAGTTTAATTTGGTGAGGACTCCCTGTTAGAATACCCCCTGATTCCTATCCTCCTTTCCCCATAAAACCACCAAAACCAAAGCCCAAGTTTGCCTAGATGGGAAAATGTCCTCAAAGTAAAATAAGTGTTAATGCCCAGGTATTTGTTTCCTTGGTTCTCATTTTCCCCTAGGTTTCAGCCTGATATTCTTTACTAAGCTGTCATCCCTTCGAGGCTTTAGGAAGATTGAAAAATATATTTATCCAATATTGTTTGTTATTTTCAGCAAGATGGGATGCTATGAATATCCTAACCTACCAATACCAGAGATGGAAGTCTATTTTACTTACCTATTTTCTTATTTATGTAAGTATTTGTTACCTATAAAGTCCATCAGGGAGGGATTCTTTTACTTTCTGTTCTATCCCCAATGCCTAAAAATACCTTTAAGCACATAGATGACACCCATTCAATACTTCCTGAATGAATGAACTCTTTGACACTATGAATACTGTGGGAGGCTTTGAAATGCTAAACGTCTTATCATTCTAGTTTAACACATTGCAGTTCACCACATATTCTTAAATAAATTCTACATGCCTCCCTCTTGCTAAGCAATGAAAGGGTAAGAAATGGAAACTTTTCCGTTTTGGCCACCCATCACCTCTGCACTTTATCTGTGAAACAAGGAAATGAACTGATGGTGTCTATGCTTACGTCGCTTTTTAAATTTCTGAGACTAGCACATGTTCCTGTCCTCAGCGGACATCACGTTTCTGTTCACGGTGGCAATAATAACCTCAGGCCTGTGTTAGAATTACCTCTGGCCAGTAGGTCCAGAAAACTATGATTCAGTCCCAGTTTTTGGAATACGTGAACCCTCCCCACACAATTAATGTGCAGTCCTGCTTAGAAATGCATTAAGGACACAACTCCCCTTTGTAGAACAGAAGTCCCAGTCCTGAATACTAAAGGCATCTACCCACAAAGAGAGCATGTGCCTTAGTGACCTGACTCAGTCCCACGGTCTTCCAGCTTCACTCCCTGTTGTCTCATCCGTCCCAGCTCCCGACAATGATGCACCACCACTTTCCTGATCTGACTCAGATATGGCTTCCAGACTCAGTTCTACTCCACAAACCATCAGGGAGAGCCAGCCCACAGCCCGGACAGGCTGCCACAATTCTGACACCATCTTACTTGGATTACTACTTTTCAGGTCTTCGTCTAGCTCCACATGGAAGGCACCATCTCACAACCCACCCTAGAAGTTTCCACTTCAAACACTGGTGCTCAAGGCTGAGATGACAGAGCCCCCTTCTGTGGCCACTGAGGGCCACTGTCTCCTCCCAGATCTGGTTTCCTGTCTGAGGGAAACACCTTCCCCTTTCTGAGTGACTAATACCAGCAATGACCTCATTATTAGGTAAAATCCTGTCCCTGTGGACAGGACCATTTCCATAGCAAAAGGGTATATCCCACACACAGCCTTCGCACAACAGGATCTACATGCATAAGTTATGGACAGGTGTCCCCTCAGGAACTTACCATGAATAAGATGGAGGCAAAGTTCATCAAGTAACCTGGGAAACGATCTTTCCAATTCAGCTTATCTTCATCATCCTGGGGAGAAACAGCAGGGTAGAGACAATCAGAAGTCACAAATAATTTTTATTTGTTAATAAAGATATTAATTTTCTCTCGTTTGCATAAATTTGCATACAATTGAATAGTCATCACTCTATGTAAGTGATTTTTCTGGTTTCTGGTGCCTTGCCCTCCGTATCTACAGCAGCCCTCCTAATTTTGTGATTTCCGCATCGCCTGGAAAAAGGACAAGATTTGATTTCAGCCTCATACTGGCCTGAAGTTTTAGTTCAACCCCTTCTCAGCTGTGCAACCTTGGACATGTCTCCTAACATTTCTGACCCTCTGTATCTTCACTGTAAAGTGTGCACAGTTGTGACAACATCTTGCCTACTGCACAGGATGGTTTTACTTGTTTTGTTTTACAGAGAAACATGTGAACATAGCAAAGCAACGGACAAGTGACATATATGACCCAGCCCCCCAGCAACATTCTGAAATAGATCATCCTGTAAACAGAACACCAGCCATTGACCTTAGATCCTAAGTTAAGTATACAAATTACCCACAATGTTTGTTCTTCGAAGAACCGGTACGTATTGTCATTTGTTTCTTCCCAAATGACCATGTTTTCCCCTGGTCACAAATGCAGACACTTCGAGGTGCAGGTTAGACCTTCAACTTTCGCCTCAGATGGAGTCCAGTTCGCCCAGGCCATTCTCTGGGCCATGATGGACCACAGTCCTCCTTTAGCACTGTCCAAGGACCCTCACTTGGTAAGAAGATGCCCAAACAAGGTATGAATGGTAACAATCTCTGCCTATTAATTGCTACGTAGTTTTAGACCAGGCACTAGACTCCCTCTGAGCTGCAGTTCTATTAAATTAGGCTTGGGAGTGTCCTCCCTCCTACTAAGTTACTGTAAAGTCCATCTGCAGCCACGTTATGAGGATTCCATGAAATGGAAAAGCACTGCGTTCTGGGAAGGTGGGAGGCCTCCTGCACTTCTGCCATGCGTTGGAATCAAACTTAGCAAGTGAATGTTCCAGGGCCCCCTTCTCTGTTTGCTCTTCCCTCCTCACTGCTATTTCAGACCCACCCGATTTGGCTCTAGCAACAGTGCCACCTAGCCTTTGGACACTTGTACTGTAGGCGATGGGCCTTCTTGGCCTAAAAGACGGCTTTCTAGAAACATTTGTACACCCACTGTTTGCGGACCCTGGTGCTAGGCCCACGGGGAGACAGAGGAAAGCTGCCCTGGGGTTCCCACTCAGGAAAAAAGCGATGCTTTGTTTTCATAGACTGTGATAGAATCCAGTCTCTAGACTAGCCCAGCAGACTTTCTATCACACAATGAGAACAGGTTACTACAGGCTGTGGCCATTCTGAATAGGTGGGAGTGCACAGTCCTATTTCAGCTAGGACTGGAGCAAGACCCATGCATAGTCTTCTAAAGTAGGCCAACATCAAAGGGGAGTAGCAAGTCTTTCTTTTTGCCTTCAATGTAATTCTTAGTTTCCTCACACCAGTGGTATTTTCCTTGAAGATTTTGATGAAGAAAACTAAAGAGGGGCTTGTGGATGATAACACCTCAAAAGGGACCTGGAAAGAAATGTGTGACAAGGCTTTTCCTAAGGACTCCCTTTCACAGTGAAGGGTTTGGTGATTCTCTCACTCTTTTTCTCTTCTCCGGCCTAGAGATGAGAGGTTCTGCCTAAAACCCCAGCAAACCAAGTGTGCTCCGAAATATCGGTGGTGAGTAGGGAAGACAGACTCCAGTGACAGGCTCCATGTGACAGTTTCGCCCCCATGGGCCCTCTGAGTGAGGAGCAGGGCAAGGAGAGGCAGAAACACCTTCGCTGGATCTGTGACATGAGCGGAAGGGGCAAGAAACACCAGTCAGTAAGGGTGAGACTGGGCTCAGGGTGGCCCTCAGGGCAGAGTCAGTCAGTCCTGGAAGAAATGGGAAGTACTTGCAGAGGAGCAGGAAACATGGCTCAAGATGAAATGGGCTCAAAGAAATAAAAAGCACAATTGTGTAAGGTGACTAATGAACCCACGGGAAGAGTCAGGCCTCCAGGACAGTTTTGGCTAAGGTTTCCTGCCAGGTGGTTGTCTGCCTTCTTCAGTCCAGGGACCAAGGGAGATGAGATGTCTTTGGAGAGCCTCTACCCTGCAAGTGACCACTCTGTCCTGGAGAGTTCTGGTTCAGTTCCACTCAGCAAACAGTCTGAGCACACTGGAGAGCCTCGCTCTGTGCAGGACACTGAGAACCCAGTGAGAAGGTTCAGGCTGCCCATGGGGAGCTCAGACCATGGAGGAAACAGGAAAAGGATTTCAGAGCTAACCCTGGTAAGGAAGGAAGGTGGCATTTTACTATTTTGCATAAAAATGAGACAACAGAAACCAGCGGTATCGGATGCCCTCACAAAACATCTATTGTAAAGAAAAATACTCATTTTGATATAGATGTTCTGGTGTTTGCTGAAAAATCACCCCCTCTCATATTTACACCGATGAGCCTTTTTTCTGGAAGTTCTAATTTCCAACATACACACAGTTCTCATGCATTCAGACACAAAAGCCAAGAGCAGCACAAAGATTAGGTTTCCAAGGTCCCAAACTTATGAATAAAGCTGACAGGGAGAAACGTAGCCTTTATATATATGTATATGTGTAATTAGCTCTCATAATGGAAGCTAATTCAAAGTCTCCACTCACTGGCACATTAAAGATACAAAGATTCATGGCAAAACACCATTAATTTAAATACACCCTGCATAAAAGCCATCTAGCCAGCATATGGGATCATGGAAAGAAAAGTAGACTTGGAACCAGAACATCTGACTTTACCTCTTGGCTCTAATACTTACATCAAGTGACCTTGGGAAATTCCCAGAACCTCAATTTCCTCATTTGTAATTATATTCCTTATCTGTAAAATATGTAAAATAGCAATATCTATCACACCAAATTACCATACCTTTTATATTAATTAGCCAAGCTATGGAGAGGGCCAAGCCGGTGCACCTGCACACTGAGGTAAGCGGGAACTCTGACCACCTCCCTGTCCTTTTAACAGGAGATGACAACACTTGTCCCACCTAAGAGGCAACAGGTATTGTGTCAATTGCATGACTGAATGCCTCTGAGAGCTTTGCAAACTCTAAGGTGTGGTACAAAAGTAAGATCTAATCAGCTTCAGGATTATATCAAAAGCAGGTGATTAGGAAGCACTTAGCTAATGTCACCATTGTTGAGAGCCTGGCTGTAGCCTGTGTTTATTCATCTCTGCGGCCTTGTGTCTTTGTCCCTGGGCTACAGCTCCTACTTCTGCGTCTCCAGAAGCAAGTAGCCCCGTGACGGTCATGTAAAAGCACAGAATTGCCCTTTTGGTAGACCGAACTGTTGGAAATGCAATCACCAGAAGTGCAGTAGGTGAGAATACTATTCAAACAAATGTCTTGGAGAGCAATTTTGAAAAGTGGCCAATCATCCTTGCGGCTTTTTTTTTTTCATTTTTTAATTAAAGTATAATTTACGTATGTAAAATTCACCTTTATAGGCATGCAGTTCTACAGGTTTTGATAAACATACTGCCATATAACCACTACCACAATCAGATATAGAGCAACCCCATCACACTCAGTATCTTTCATGGCCCTTTGCAGTCCACCTCACCCCAACCCCCAGCTCCTGGCAAGATCTGTTGTCTGTCCCTTTAGTTTTACTCTTTTTCTCAAATGTCATAAATAAAATTGCATAGCGTGGAGCCTTTTGAGTCTGACTTCCTTCACTTAGCACGATGCATTTGGGATTTATCCATGTTGAATTCTCAGGAGTTTGTTCCTTTTTAAGGCTGAGTAGTATTTCACTGTATGGATGTGCCACAGTTCATTACCCATTACTAGGTGAGAGATGGTTGGAGTGTTTCCAGTTTTGGGGGATCATGAAAAAAGCCATTATAGGTATTTGCGCACTGGTTTTGGTGTGAGTATGGGTTTTCATGGCACTTGGTAAATATCAACTACTGGAACTGCTGAGCCACAGGGTAAATGTCTGTTTGCTTTTACAAGCCACTGTCAGCCTGTGTTCCAAAATGGCTATGACACTCTGCATTTTCATCAGCAACTCTTCTTTCTTTCTTTTCTTTAAATAAACTTTGTATTGGAGAATAGTATTAGATGTACAGAAAAGCTTCAAGATGGTACAAAGAGTTTTTATGTATACTCTGCATCCAGTTTCTCCTGTTACATTAGTATGGATACACTTTTCACAACCAATGAACCAATATCATACATTATTATTATCTAAAGTTCAAACTTTTTTGGATTTTCTTAGTTTTTACCTGATATCCCTTTTCCATTCCAGGGTCCCAGCCAAGACACCACATTATATTTAGTTTCCATGTCCCCTTTGGCTCCTCTAGACTATGACAGCTTTTCTTTTTGGAGACGGTTCCTCAGTATGGGCTTGTGTGAAGTTTTTCTCATAATTAGACTGAAGTTAGGGTTTGGGGGAGGGGGTAAAGCACCATTTTCCTCTCATCATATCAGGGGTACAGGCTATGATATGACCTACCACTGATGATGTTATCCTTGATCACTTGGTGGAAGTAGTGTTCGTCAGGTTTCCCTACTGTAAAGTTACTCTTTTTTCCCATTTTCCTACTTCACTCTTTAGAAGGAAGTCATTGTGTGCAGTCCAAATTTAAGGGGTATGGTAAGCTCCACCTCTTTGAGGGAGCAGTATCTACAGGTTCCTCTAGGTTTTTAATCTAGGTTTGTATGTTTTGGATTAATTTAAAGCAGAGCCGTAGAGAAGAGATGCTCTGTCATGCCAATATTAAACCAGTGTAGATTACTCTGAACCTGATAAAGAACGAAAATGGTAAATGCCTCGTGATCAGTATCATGCCTGGGACAGAACCTGAGTTGGGCTTCAAAGGAAGCAGCCTGCAGTCCTCTTTCTCTGGGGACCCTACAAAGGGCAAGCAGCCAAGCTGAAGAAACAGCACCTCCCTCTCCAGCCAGTAACCAGAGGGAAGGAGTGATAGGCTCAGACTGGTTTCTACTAGAATGCTCATATGCTGAGTCTTCTTCCTGCAATTATTTGGGGGGGCAGTAGATTTGGGAATACAAGACCTGAACTTTACTCCCTGTCTCTACCTCTTATTAGCTGAGAAACCTTAGGCGTAGTACCCAATTTCTCTGTGCCCTCCTAGCCTCATCGCTAATGGGACAACTGGTAAACCTCCCGACAAAGCACTCAATGAGTGCACCACGTATGTGATAGTACTTGGAGAATGATAAGGTTTATATAAACTGGGAGTTGTTATTAGTCCTGTTTCTGTACAGAAAGCATTCATTGAACAACTGTGTACCCAGCGTTACGCTGCACTAGGCACTGGGGAAATAAAGAAGAATAGCTCACATTCTTTGCCCTTAAGGAACTCCCTGACTAGTAGAAGAAAATGAGAAAGATGAACACAAATTATGATGTGATGTGACATGTCATGGGACACAGAGGAAGGATTGCCTACTTGCCTAGGGGAATAAGGGAAGGTTTCAAAGATGAGGAGTTATTTTGTGAGTAAAGGATGGTTAGAGTTTTCCAGGATGAAGAGAGAGATGAAGGTATTCCAGAGAAGGCACTGAGCTGTCATAGTATGTAGTGCTGTCAAGTGGTTCAATGTTAGAGGAGGGCAGAGTGTCTGTAGAGAGCAGGAGGGTTTTAGGCAGGAAAGGGGGACTCACCTGACCTTCCTATCTCACTTGGAGAGATGCCCTCTCCTCTTCTTGACTGCCAGCCTCTCACCTGCCCTTGGACCTCACCCTTTCCTCAAGGACTTCACACTCCCTTATCTTACCCCAGTGTTCTCATACTTTGGTATGCATCTTCCAAATCACCTACAGGGCTTGTTTGAACAAATGTCTGGGTCCCATCCTCAGAGATTCTGATTCAGCAGGTCTGGAGTAGGCCTGAGAATTTGCATTTCTGGCAAGTTTCCAGGTGACCCTGGTGCTGTACTAGGGATGCTGTCTGTCAGGGCACCACATTTTGGTAACCACACTTTCTCGAGGCGACTGAATCCAAAGTCCCCTTTGGTCAGAGGGCTTTGGAGAACTGGGGACAGGGAGGGTCAGCAGTGCTTGGATGGGATTTCTAAGGGAAATCATTTGAAGAAACCACCTGTTTCCAATAGTGACTTAAGTAAAACAGGGTTAGTTAAATTACAGGGCAATTGGGAGCTGGTCTGAGACAGGAGCCCCAGGGAAGAGTAGGACTGAGAAACTGACTTAAAAGGGAATTAGGCAGAGGACTACAGAAAAGTCTTGATTCAGGTTCAACTGTGTCTGAGTCAAATAACAGTAGTTTGTTTTGGTGTAATCATCAGGAATACAAGAAATGCAAGGAATGCAATGCATCGTCAAAGCCGCAAGGTTCCTGGGCTAGATGCCTCCATGATGCATCCTGATTTGACATGGCTGGTTGAAGAAGACCTGGAAGATAGTGGGCTGAAAACGAGTCAAACACTAGGAAGAGAGGGACAATGAGAAGTGCAGGACATTTTCCATTGGAGGGTCCTTAGGAGAGAATCCAAGAAAATCTAGGGACTCTTGGGCTCTGGAAGGAAATGAGGGGTGACTTGTCTCATGTTGCTGCAGGTCTCAGGGTTAGAGAGCTATATGCGTTTTCATGAGCTGGCCCACTGTTGCATCAATTATTCTGGGTGTAGAGAACATCTCACTCAACACAGTTTCAAATAGAGATTAATAATTGAGACAGCCAGCATTACAAACTTAGCCACTCACAAGACAGCACGTGCTAGAGGGCAGAGACAGAATTCAGGCCACTTTCGCTAAATAAATGAAAGCATAAACTGATAGGAGTTATATTGTGACTTCCTGGAGCCCTTCAGATATATGTGGAATAAAACAAAGAAGGAAAAGATAGTGGCTCAAGGCTGGGGCTAGCAATCTATAAAATGGGGCCATAAAGTTGCTTTGAGAAAAAAAATTTGTTGCCCATTTATCTCCTTTGTCTTCTTTCTTCCTACAGTTATGCATCCCCCACCGTGGTGGGGACAGCCAGTGGCACTGGGCAACCTCTCAATGTGTCTAGTGTGGAGACAACAGCCTAGATTTGATTACCAGCCTACACACTTAGTGATTATGTGGCTTCAGGCATGTTACCAACTCTACATCTCTATTTCCTCATCCATAAAAACAAGATTGAAAATAATAATGCCTACTACACAGGATTGTATACCAACTTCGGTGAAGATGAAATAAGGTAACGCTTTGAGAACATGCATAGAACTGTACACAGTTAGAACCCAACACCTGTTACCCAATATCATTACCATGATTATTATTACTGCTTCAGCCACTAGGGACCCTGGCCCTGACTGAAACACCTTAGGTGACATTTCCCTATCAGTGTCACAAGAAAATCCAAGTTTAATTTGGGCAATGCTTTCTATAGAGCAGATCCTGAGGCCACTCACTCTTCCTATTCCAAAGCCATGCAACCATCCTGTGTGACCTTGTTCTGCTGTTCTGGCCCCACTCTCCCCTCAGACACAGCTGCTCAAAGCTCCCTCTGCTGCGTAGGCCTTCAAGACCTCTCATAAAAATACCTGCTCTAGGAACAAAGGTCCCACCAACTTCACCATCTTCTCTCTTTCTTTAGTTCCGTCTCCTAAAATAGGTCCTCCTCCAGGAAGCCTTCATGGCCTGACCAGAAAAGTGAGGCCAGCTTTTGACTGCATATCCTTCCCTTCACTGAACTTGAGTCCCCCAAGCTCCTGTCCCCATGATGTCAGCCCCCAGCATGGTCTTGTCCTCACAGCCCAAGCACACACAGACTCTGGGACTGAGCCTGCAGCTCCTGGCCTCCAGCCCTGTGGACTCACCCATGACTGACCCCCAGAGCCACCTAGAGAGTCTAGAGAGAGAGAAAGACTTTTAGGAACAGGGCCTCAATCAGAAGGAAATCTTGCCGAAGGGCGTGAGGCAGTCACGTGGCGCGGCACCTAAGCCTACGGGCATGCCTGGCCCCGAGGGCAGAATGCAGTGTGATTTGTGGCTAACTTGGAAAACTGCTTGGTTTTCCTCCCACTGCTTGGTTTTCCCATCAGACACAGAAAAACAGACTCTGGCTCCTTCTGTCTCCTCCTGAGGCCCAGCCTGCCTACTCTGGTCCCTGTGGCTCCCCAGAGAGCTTGCTGCCCCACTTTCTTGACTTCCCAGCTGGCTGCCTTAGCCTTCCTGGGTTCCAGTACTAGGCCAAGCTCCCCTCCCTCCCTCACCCCAAGCCCAGATATTCTATTTTGTGCCCTGCCTGGGTTAGGATTAGAGACAGCCCCCTCCCACTCACTCTCAAGGAGAGACCCTTCTGTATTGTTCTCTCCAGGCCTCCTTGCCTATAAATGGGGGAGTCTGGGCTGAAGCCATCAGCAGCCCGCAGCAGCACCAGGTATGAATCCTTAATCCACAACCTTACCTAGACCTTACACCGAGTGACTATGGACTCACAACACCTCTAGCTCTGCAACGTACCCTCTGAGGTTGACATGATAGGGGCTCTGTCTCCTGCACAACTCCATAGCCTACCATTCAAGCCTTTGCTCACTGCATTCCACCACACTGCCTTCTTCCTGTTCATTGAACATGCCAAGCTGGTGTCCACCTCAAGACCTTTGTAAGACTGTTCTCCTACCTCTTTTCCCTGTGGGTCCTCTGCTCACCCTTCCAGTCTCAATTCTAGCCCCACCCCTACAATGAGGTCTTCCCCAATGCCCCCATCCACCCCTGGCCCTTATTATTCTCTGTCACCACATGCATCCCTATCTGAAGTTATCTTGTTTATTTATCTCTTCTCTGTCTCCTTTAGGAAAACATAAGCACCATGGGGGCACGCAGCCTCTGGGTCTAGTTCACCACTGAACCTCCAGGGCTGAGATCAGCCTGGCCTATGGAATTCACTGACATGTATGACTCTGTGGGTGAACATCAGTTTGGAAGCAACAGTCTAGCTCATTCTGGCGGTGCTCAATCTTCATGAGGTTGGGATTGAGTAGTTAGTCTCTGGGTGGGTCAGATCTGTTTTCACACAGGAAGAGTCCACAGAAGAATTTTGTGACACTGTCTTAGGTTTCATACCAGTGCCAAATCCTAAGCGGAAAATGCAAAAAGTTCAGAGTGACCTTTCAACACTGTAACAAAGAAAGTCAAGGCCATATCCCACAGCCATGTGCCAATGAGGATTGCTTCTCTCATGGAAAACAACACAAGGGAGAGTTGTAGCCTGCAAATGGAACCCACCCTCCTGCCTCTGAGCAAGGGGGCCACATGCCATCCTGTGCTAATCATGAAGACCTTATGAACAGAGACCCTCCAGCCCACACTTAGCTAGCTTCTCCTACTCTGTCTTATCACTTTAGGCCACATATTCCTCACGAGTCTGACCTACAAGCCCCTAGATTCAATTTGGGCCTTTTCCTTAAGTTCTGGCCCACAGAATGGCGAACTGATCTGTGCAAGATTTGTTTATCAACGTGAAGTTCTTCATGAAACCGAATTATTCTTGCTTCCTTCAGGCTCAATCCTTTCCATTCCAATGTTCTTTCTACTTAACAAATATGGAAGGAGATCAGTGGCTCCACGTCCCTGTCTTGATCTGTCCTGTACAACGATGACACTCTAGGTGGGCATCTACACCGTGCTGTGCTGGGGGTCGGCAGGGGCACTGGGAAGCCGGTCCTGAGCCCTGGAGAATGAAAAGAAGAGAGTTGGGGGCTCAACCCCCAGTGGACACTCAGGCCACAGAGAAGATAGTTTGCCTATCTGCAAGGGCGAGACTGGGATGGGGTACCCAGGGCAGTGCCTCTGGCTCCCACATTAGCTAATCACCAGGTCACTTAGGAAACTTTTCAAAATAGACCAGTTCCTGTTCCTGCCCAAGATCTACTAAGTCAGAATCCTGGGGGTGAAAGAATCTGTTTTTGAAAATTCTTTAGGGGTGATGCTAGATCAACCCTCCCTTGCTCTGTTTGCTCCAGGGCCTTATTCCTGTGGCTCGTCCCTCTGTGAGCAGATTCTCTGAAAGGAGCTCACAGGGTGGAAATAAGCTTGGAGACAATTCCCTCGTGCACAGAGTTCCACACTGAATTCTTCATGTCAGCTGTACTACTGGCCCAGCCAGCTTGTCAACTGGCTCCCTACCATGCCCCTTTCCCTCGCCCCTGACCCACAAGCTGATTGTAGGGTTATTGTGGGCTCTGATCAAACTCGAGTCCGGAGGTAGATTTCAGATCCATGGAGCTGCTCACTAGCTTATGGAGAAAGAGGGGCAAGAACTGGAGGTGAGAGCAGTGCCTGGAGGGCCAGCAGCTGAGGCACGGTTTGCTCTTCAGCCATGTGTTTGATGTGTCAGAAAAGACCTAGATAGCCTCTGATTATCTATTTAATTTATGAAGTTACCTTGCATTTTGTGTGTTTATTGGCTTTAAAATTCCCTACTATGTTCAGAGCACCATAGCAGGCACCATATGAAGGTATGGTCCTGCCCTCCATTCAAAGCAGAGGTGACAGGTTTCTCAGGATGAAAAAAAAATGACATTTGAAAATGTGTTAGTAACTTTTAATTAAAGAGTGTGTCCTTTGCACATGCCCAGGAATATATAATGAATCTGGCCACCATCCATGCGCTCCGGTCCAAAGAGTAAGGACACCGTGCAACAACATCGGTCACGTCTGGCCTCAACCCAGGAGAGAGTCGTCACTGTCAGACCTGCTAAGACCGCATTCATCTGAAACAGCATTTGTTTTTAGCGAGGACTGCATGAGAAACAACTTTTCAGCAACTTGGGACAACAGTCAGCTGTCACAAAGACACTGTAATTAGCTCTCATCATAGAATTTGGTGACACTGAACTCCTTGAGCATGCAGCGTTTGTGTGTTGGTGCAGTTTCAGAGTTTGTTGACTAATAGACAATAGTGGTTAGTTGTACTTCCTCTTCATTGAAAACAAGGGCCAGAACAAACGGAAAGAGATGCCAGCAAAGAAAACTGGGTAAGCCATGCGGAAGCACTTCCTAGGCCTTCCTCAAACCTGGGGTCCCCAGTCAAGGGAGGCATCCTCCATTAGGCTTCAGAACAGAGATCTCCAAAGCTGGCACCGGCATGTCCCAGGGACACACCAAGCACCGCTGTAATGCCTGTCCTTCAGCAACCTGTTCTGAAATTAGTCAGGGAAATCATCCATAAAGGGATGGCTCCTTGCATACAAACTGTGGGTGAGGTGAGACACATCCCCACCATGCATGCTTTTCCTTTGTGTTTGATGCTCTTGCTGACCAGGAGTCGGTTCTGTCCTGCAAGGCTGAGGACATCCTGGACAGAGCCACAGGGCAGTGGCAGAAGTCAATGTCCCTGGCCGGCTGAGCTTCAGCTAGGCACAGGCCTCAGCTCACCAGGCCCTGGGCACAGAGAAGGAAGTGCAGCCAAAGACAGGAAAACAATTCAGAAAGGAGCAGAAACAGAGGGCGGTCTTGCTCTGCAACTGAGTGTGCAGGCGGACTCTGCCCAGCTTCCCTCTTTGTTGCGGCCTCCACACAGGGCGCAGGACAAGGCTCTGCACTCAGGCAGCACAGGGCAGACTAAGTGAGAGTGGGTCCCATCATGGCAGGGCAGGGTAGGGCAGGCTTCCCCAGAACTCAGACCCTCAGCAGACACTGCGGGAGGGCTCCCCACCGGGCCACATGGGGAGGAAGGGAAGGGTCTGGGGCAGGATCCACTGCACAGCTGCTCCTCCCAGAACGCATCTCACCCCATGCTCCTTGTGCAGACCTTATCATCAGCAAACCCCTCCCCACCCCTCACTGGTTCTCTAGTCACTGCTGAGTCCAGAGGATTTATTTTGGACACTCTAGAGGGGTCCCAATTCATTAATAGGCTGGAGGGGTTAGGCCCCTCGGATACCACAGGCACGGCAGCCCTACCTGCCCAGACAACCGAGAAGAGGTACTAACAGGTCCTTTGACAATGGCTGTACAAGAATGTACTGTGTCCCAGAGTCTGTGCTGTGGCCTTTGTGCTCCAGGACTCTCAGTGTCATGACAGACAGATGGGTAAACAGTGACAATACAGGAGTTGCTAGCATGCGGCCATGCCCAGGGTGCTGTGGAAGCCCTGTGAAGGAGCTCCTAATGTTTACATCTTTGGTAAAAACTCAGGAAAATGCACACGCAGGCACGTGCTTACCCCACACGTGTGAACATGTGGGAACATGTGCACATGTGAACACATACACACATGCACACACACACACAACGGTGCTTGATGGTCTAGATGTGCCCCAGAAAAATGACCCTGGCTAGCTAAGGTAGTGGTCCAAGACTGATTATTCTACCCGTCCACCATCCACCATCCACCTATCCTTCACTGTGTGCTGACTATGTTAACATTATGAGATATGAATTATTAGTCTAATCTTATGCCCAAGGAAATTAGCTTCCAAGAAGTCTAGTCACTTGACTTACACTACTACTCTAGCAAGGGCTGAGCTGGGATTTTAATCCAGACCTGAATAACTCTGATCCTGTCTTCTTTTTTATCTCTTCTGCAGTCCCTACACTGTGTTCTCCAGAAATCTGGGTTTTCCAGGTACTGACATGGACAACCTCCCTCTCTTTTACAAAACATAATATGCCTTTCATATTAGAGCCTCCTAGAAGTCCAGTAGTATCTCGTTTAATCCAGCACTCACAGTCTCAAGTGATTATGGAACCTCTTCGGCAGCAAATTACCCAGTGGCATGGCAGTTTGAGAAAAGTTGCTCCACCCCCTTCCTGATGTAGGATCCCAGCCCAGGACTTCTGCCCCCTAGCAAGGTATTGTTTTCTTCAGCCAGCAAATAATGATTTGACCTTAAACCTATCAATAATCTACTTCCAGCCTCTCAGTAATGTTCTTCTTCCGAAGGCCCTTCCCCTCTTCTTTCCTGAGCTACAGCATATCTCCATGAAACAGAGGGCAAAGGGGTCATTAGGCCTCACAGAAGTGATGGGTTTGGTCTGCACATCAGTGTTAAACATACAATGGAAACTTCTCCTGTCTCCTGGTTCAGAGTCTTTAACTGCTACTGGCCAGGGCAGGACCAATCTTCATGGCTATTCTAGCCCCACACCATCCATCTCAGACACTACTCTTGGGCTCTCACTTTCTAAACTTGACTCCCAATTCCCAGCTTCAACCTTACTTTCTAAACTTGACTCCCAATTCCCAGCTTCAACATTAAGGAGAATATCTACCTGTACTTATTCCTCAAGGTTCTCTTCCATCCTTCTCATGGTTCTCTTCCTGTAAAAATAGACAGCCTGGATGGACCAACCCAGGTATGAGCACCTGGGCCCAGAAAGAGACTGTGCCCTGCCTCTGCCACCTGGAGGCAGGAACCAGGAGCCAAGGGTGTGTCTGCCAGCAGGAGCCCCCTCCACTCTGCAGCCTGCCCCACATCCATGTTCCCCCTGCCACTCCAACAAAGGCAGTCAGCACTCATCAGCTGCTCCGACCAGACCCACTGCTCTACACCACAGGGTAGAGCCGTCTCCCTGTGTTGCAGGCTAGAGGATTTGTTTTTTCCAATGAGCTCAAGTCATCCCAAATGCTTAACGCCCAGGAGTGGCTGGAGGTAGCCCCAAGATCGTGCACAAGGCATCATTGTAGTCCATGAAGAAAATGCACGGCTTAACCTAAGAGTTTGCCCTGTCCTTGATCTCCACCACTGTTCAGCCACCTCCAGGCCCTGGGCAAAGGAAGCCAGGGCTCTCTGGGATCCCCTTGGAGCCAGGTCAAATCTACAGATGATGCATTACATTTCGATTGCTTCTGATATAGAAGCAGAATGGTGAGGATTGAAGGGCAAAAAGAGAAGGAAGACTTCACACCGGGCCTGGGGCTGGGCCCCACGTGTGGGAGAGACACGTCTTTTGGCACCCCAGTCACTAATGCATCTCAGATCTCACACTGACTCCTGGGACCTCTTCAGGAAAAATGAAAAGACACAACAAGCTGTGCTGGTATCATATGACTAACTGCCCAGTATGTCTGACCACCCTGACCATTATTCCTCAGCAAAAATGATTCAGGATGGTGGCATGAGAGGTGACACAGAGAAATCCTACCAAAACCACATACATTATGAAAATATAGTTAATACAATGAATCCTGAAAGAGCAATAGAAAAGAAGGCTGCACCAGACTGCATACACCTGGAGAACAGAGCAGACCTCACAAAACAGGGCACCAGTGCCACTCCCCTGCAACCCCAACATCACGCCAGGGGCTGAACAGCTCCAGAGACTAGAGCTACTGGGTACTAGAGGGCGCCAAATACAAATATGAAATGTCAAAGCAACCTGCTTCAGACCAAAATCTCAAAAACACCAGAAAAAGGTCCAAATGAAAATGAACTCACCAATCTTCCTGAAAAGAAGTTCAAAATAAAAATCATAAACATGTTCTTTGAGGTACAGAAAAATATTCAAGAACTCAGGGACGAATTTAGGATGGATATTCAATTATTAAGAAATTGCATATCTGAAACTAAATATACAATGGAGGGATTTAAGAGCAGATTAGATGTAGTAGAAGAGACAGGAAATGGAATAGAAATTAGAGAAGAGGAATACAAAGAAGTTGAGAAACAGAGAGAAAAAAGGATCTCTAAGAATGAAAGAATATTGAGGGAACTGTGGGACCAATCCAAATGGAACAATATTCGCATTATAGGGGTACCAAAAGAAGAAGAGAGAAAAAAATGGATAGAAAGTGTCTTTGAGGAGGTTATTGCTGAAAACTTCCCCAATCAGGGGAAGGAAATAGTCTCTCAGGACATGGAGGTGCACAGATCTCCCAACACAAGGGACCCAAGGAAGACAACACCAAGACATATAATAATTAAAATGGCAAAGATCAAGGATAAAGACAGACTTTTAAAAGCAGCTAGAGAGAGAAAAAGATCACATACAAAGGAAAACCCATCAGGCTGTCATCAGACTTCTCACCAGAAACCTTACCGGCCAGAAGGGAGTGGCATGATGTATTTAATGCAATGAAGTAGAAGGGCCTTGAACCAAGATTACATTATCTGGCAAGATTATCATTTAAATTTGAAGGATGGATTAAACAATTCCCAGATAAGCAAAAGCTGAGAGAATTTACCTCCCACAAACCACCTCTACAGTGTATTTTGGAGGTACTGCTATAGATGGAAGTATTCTTAAAGCTAAATAGCTGTCACCAGGGGAAATAAAATCACAGCAAAGTAAAACAATTAATTACTAAGCAGATGCAAAATCAAATCAACTACCCCAAAAGTCAATCAAGGGATAGACAAAGAGTACAGAATATGATATGTAATATATAAAAAATAAAGGTGGAAAGAGAAAAAAGAACCTTTAGGTTGTGTTTGTAATAGCATACTAAGTGAGTAAAGTTAGACTGTTAGCAAGGAAGTTATCCTTGAACCTTTGGTAATCACGAATCTAAAGCCTGGAATGCCAATAAGTACATACCTATCGATAATCACCCTAAATGTAAATGGTCTGAATAAACCAATCAAAAGACATAGAGTCACTGAATGGATAAAAAAATGAGACCTATCCACATGCTGCCTACAAGAGACTCACTTTAAATCCAAAGACAAAAGATTTCCAGGAAGATGGCGGCGTGAGCAGGGCGGCAGAAATCTCCTCCCAACACTATATTTATCTACGAAAACACAGCAAATACATCTATTCCTAAAAGAGAGATGAGAATACACAGGAAAGCGCACAGCGTGCAGCTACACCCGAGAGGACTTGGCACCCCAAGAGGCGGGTAAGATACGGAGCCGCAACCTGGCGGGACCCGAGCACTCCCCCACCCCAGTGCACCGGCGGGAGGAGAGGATTCAGAGCCGGGAGGGAGTGGAAGTAAACCCCGCGAAGTAGCCAGCCCCGGGGATCTGCGCGGGGAGCGCTGACCCACATTGCGCAGTGCAGCGGAGATTGGAGAGACAGAGGGGCAGGATCTGAGCGGGGAACGCGCCAGGGGGCTTGCAGCCGGCTCCCGGGAAGGAAAAAAAAAGCGCGCGCTTTCTTCAGCGGTCTTAAAGAGACAGGAGCCCAGCACAGGAGCCGGATCGCCCCAGCACACTCAGCTCAGCAGGCTGGGAGTCCTGGGGAGTTTCAGATGCCTTAGCTGGTGACTGAGGAAGCGTAGCCATACTTACACTTCTCACTGAGATCAACAGCCTCCTATTCGTTTCCAACCCTGCCAGAGGGATAAAGGGCCCTGCGGAGCGGTGCGGCCATGGCTGTGGAATAGTGGGGCAATAGCGCCACCTACAGCATTCCCACAGAATCTACTCCCGGTGGGCGTTTTTTATTTATTTTTTGTTTTTTCTTTTCTTTCTTTTTTTCTTTCTTTCGTTCTTCTTTTTTTTCTCTTTTTTTTTCTCTTTTTAAAGTCGTAAAGAGCCCAGCTGACATACGTGGCAACTACCAGTGACCAATTCTACAGCCATGAAAAGACAGAAGAATATGGTTCAGACCAAAATCAACCAGACAACCCCAGAGAGGGAGCCTGAAGGGATGGAAATGCACAGTCTTCCTGAAAAAGAATTCAGAATAAAAGTCATAACCATGCTGATGGACCTACAGAGAAATGTGCAAGAGCTGAGGGAGGAAGTGAGGGAACTGAGGAAAGACAATGCAGAAATCAGACAAGCGATCGACGGGCTTAACAGCAGAATGGATGAGATGCAAGAGACTGTTAATGGAATAGAAAACAGAGAACAGGAGTACAGAGCAGCTGAGGCAGAGAGAGATAAAAGGATTTCTAGGAATGAAAGAATATTAAGAGAACTGTGTGACCAATCCAAACGGAACAATATTCGCATTATAGGAGTACCAGAGGAAGAAGAGAGAGAAAAAGGGATAGAAAGTGTCTCTGAAGAAATAATTGCTGAAAACTTTCCCTCGCTGGGGAAGGAAATAGTCTCGCAGTCCACCAAAGCCCACAGATCTCCCAACACAAGGGACCCAAGGAAGACAACACCAAGACACATAATAATTAAGATGGCAAAGATCAAAGATAAAGACAGGGTATTAAAGGCAGCTAGAGAGAGAAAAAAGATCACCTACAAAGGAAAACCCATCAGACTATCATCAGACTTCTCAACAGAAACCTTACAGGCCAGAAGAGAATGGCATGATATATTTAATGTTATGAAACAGAAGGGCCTCGAACCAAGAATATTGTATCCAGCACGATTATCATTTAAATATGATGGAGGGGTTAAACAATTTCCAGACAAACGAAAGCTGAGAGAGTTTGCCTCTCATAAACCACCACTACAGGATATCTTAAATGGACTGCTCTAGAAGGAAGCACACCTAAGGCTAAAAAGATGTCACCAGAGAAAATAAAATCATAGCAAAGAAAGCAGACCATCCAAATACCAACTAAAGGCAAAGAGTAAAACACCTAGTGTATAAAGAATGGAGGAGGAGGAATAAGAAGGGAGAGAAATAAAGAAATACCAGACAGTGTTTACAATAACTTAACAAGAAAGTTAAATTAGATTGTTAGATAGTAAAGAAGCAACCCTTGAACCCTTGGGAACCATGAATCTAAAGCCAGCAATGGCAATAAGTACATATCTATCAATAATCACCCTAAATGTAAATGGACTGAATGCACCAATCAAAAGACACAGAGTAACAGAATGGATAAAAAAGCAAGACCCATCTATATGCTGCCTACAAGAAACTCACCTCAAATCCAAAGATATACACAGACTAAAAGTGAAGGGATGGAAAAAGATATTTCATGCAAACAACAAAGAGAAAAAAGCAGGTGTTGCAGTACTTGTATCAGACAAAATAGACTTCAAAACGAAGAAAGTAGCAAGAGATAAAGAAGGACATTACATAATGATAAACGGGTCAGTCCAACAAGGAGATATAACCATTATAAATATATATGCACCCAACACAGGAGCGTCAGCATATGTGAGACAAATACTAACAGAATTAAAGGAGGAAATAGAAAGCAATGCATTCATTTTAGGAGACTTCAACACACCACTCACTCCAAAGGACAGATCAAGAAAACAGTAATAAGAGGCACATACACTAGAACAGAGATGGACCTACACAACTCTACAAACAAAAGCAACAGGATACACATTTTTCTCAAGCACATGGAACATTTCCAGAATAGACCACATACTAGGCCACAAAAAAAGAGTAAATTTCAAAAATATTGAAATACCAACCAACTTCTCAGATCACCAAGGTATAAAACTAGAAATAAATTTTAGAAAGAAATCAAAAAGGCTCACAAATACATGGAGACTTAACAACACTCTCCTAATTAATCAATGGGTTAACGACCAAATCAAAACAGAAATCAAAGAATATATGGAGACTAATGACAACAACAACACAAAGCCACAACTTCTGTGGGACGCAGCAAAGGCAGTTCTAAGAGGAAAGTATATTGCAATCCATGCCTATTTAAAGAAGGAAGAACATTCCCAAATGAATAGTCTAAAGACACAATTACTGAAATTGGAAAAAGAAGAACAAATGAGGCCCAAAGTCACCAGAAGGAAGGACATAATAAAGATTAGAGAAGAAATAAATAAAATTGAGAAGAATAAAACAATAGAAAAAATCAATGAAACCAAGAGCTGGTTCTTTGAAAAAATAAACAAAATAGATAAACCCCTAGCCAGAATCATTAAGAGAAAAAGAGAATCTACACACATAAACACAATCAGAAATGAGAAAGGAAAAATCACGACGGACCCCACAGAAATACAAAGAATCATAAGAGAATATTATGAGAATCTATATGCTAACAAGCTGGAAAACATAGAAGAAATGGACAACTTCTTAGAAAAATACAACCTTCCAAGACTGACCAAGCAAGAAACAGAAAAACTAAACAAACCAATTACCAGCGACGAAATCGAATTGGTAATCAAAAAACTACCCAAGAACAAAACCCCCTGGCCTGATGGATTCACCTCTGAATTCTACCAAACATATAGAGAAGAAATAACACCGATTCTCCTTAAGATTTCCAAAAACTAGAAGAGAAGGGAACACTTCCAAACTCATTCTATGAAGCCAGCATCACTCTAATACCAAAACTGGGCAAAGACCTCACCAAAAAAGAAAATTACAGACCAATATCCCTGATGAACGTAGATGCAAAAATACTCAACAAAATATTAGCAAACCGAATTCAAAAATACATCAAGAGGATCATAGACCATGATCAAGTGGGATTCATCCCAGGGATGCAAGGATGGTACAACATTCGAAAATCCATCAACATTATCCACCACATCAACAAAAAGAAGAACAAAAACCACATGATCATCTCCATAGATGCTGAAAAAGCATTTGACAAAATTCAGCATCCATTCCTGATTAAAACTCTCAACAAAATGGTATAGACGGCAAGTACCTCAACATCATAAAGGCTATATATGACAAACCCACAGCTAACATCATACTTAATGGCGAGACACTGAAAGCTTTTCATCTAAGATCGGGAACAAGACAGGGATGCCCACTCTCTCCACTGTTATTCAACATAGTACTGGAGGTCCTAGCCACAGCAATCAGACAAAACAAAGACATACAAGGCATCCAGATTGGTAAAGAAGAAGTCAAATTGTCACTATCTGCAGATGACATGATACTGTACATAAAAAACCCTAAAGACTCCATTCCAAAACTACTAGAACTAATATCTGAATTTAGCAAAGTTGCAGGATACAAAATTAACACACAGAAATCTGTTGCTTTCCTATACACTAATGATGAACTAACAGAAAGAGAAATCAGAAAAACAATTCCATTCACAATTGCATCAAAAAGAATAAAATACCTAGGAATAAACCTAACGAAGGAAGTGAAAGACCTGTACTCTGAAAACTACAAGACACTCCTAAGAGAAATTAAAGAGGACACTAACAAATGGAAATGCATCCCATGCTCTTGGCTAGGAAGAATAAATATTGTCAAAATGGCTATACTACCTAAAGCAATCTACAGATTCAATGCAATCCCTATCAAACTACCAACAGCTTTCTTCAATGAACTGGAACAAATAATTCTAAAATTCATATGGAACCACAAAAGACCCCGAATAGCCAAAGCAATCCTGAGAAGGAGGAATAAAACAGGGGGAATTACACTCCCTGACTTCAAGCTCTACTACAAAGCCACAGTAATCAAGACAATTTGGTATTGGCACAAAAACAGACCCACAGACCAGTGGAACAGAATAGAAAATCCAAATATTAACCCAAACATATACAGTCAATTAATATTTGATAAAAGTGCCTTGGATATACAATGGGGAGATGACAGCCTCTTCAGCAGCTGGTGTTGGAAAAACTGGATAGCTACATGTAAGAGAATGAAACTGGACTACTGTCTAGCCCCATACACAAAGGTAAACTCAAGGTGGATCAAAGACCTGAATGTCAGTCATGAAACCATAAAACTGTTAGAAAAAAACATAGGCAAAAATCTCTTGAACATAAACATGAGCAACTTCTTCATGAACATATCTCGCCGGGCAAGGGAAACAAAAGCAAAAATGAACAAGTGGGACTATATCAAGCTGAAAAGCTTCTGTACAGCAAAGGACACCATCAGTAGAACAAAAAGACATCCTACAGTATGGGAGAATATATTCATAAAAAGCATATCTGATAAAGGGTTGACATCCAAAATATATAAAGAATTCATGCACCTTAACAAACAGAAAGCAAATAATCCAATTAAGAAATGGGCAGAGGGCATGAATAGACACTTCTCCAAAGAAGAAATTCAGATGGCCAACAGGCACATGAAAAGATGCTCCACATCGCTAATCATCAGAGAAATGCAGATTAAAACCACAATGAGATATCACCTCACACCAGTGAGGATGGCCAACATCCAAAACACAAACAACAACAAATGTTGGCGAGGATGTGGAGAAAAGGGAACCCTCCTACACTGCTGGTGGGACTGCAAATTAGTTAAACCATTGTGGAAAGCAGTATGGAGGTTCCTCAAAAAACTCAAAATAGAAATACCATTTGACCCAGGAATTCCACTCCTAGGAATTTACCCTAAGAATGCAGCAGCCCAATTTGAAAAAGACAGATGCACCCCTATGTTTATTGCAGCACTATTTACAATAGCCAAGAAATGGAAGCAACCTAAGTGTCCATCAGTAGATGAATGGATAAAGAAGATGTGATACATATACACAATGGAATATTATTCAGCCATAAGAAGAAAACAAATCCTACCATTTGCAACAACATGGATGGAGCTAGAGTGTATTATGCTCAGTGAAATAAGCCAAGCCGAAAAAGACAAGTATCAAATGATTTCACTCATATGTGGAGTATAAGAACAAAGAAAAAATACTGAAGGAACAAAACAGCAGCAGACTCACAGAACCCAAGAATGGACTAATAGTTACCAAAGGGAAAGGGACTGGGGAAAATGGGCGGGAAGGGAGGGATAAGAGGGAAAAAGGGGCATTACGATTAGCAGATGTAATGTTGGGGGGGCACGGGGAGGGCAGTACAACTCAGAGAAGACAAGTAGTGATTCTATAGCATCTCACTACGCTGATGGACAGTGACTGTAATGGGGTTGGTGGGGGGGACCTGATGAAGGGGTATTTCAATAACCATAATATTGCACATGTAATTTTAGATTAATGATAATAAAATAAATTATATTTAAAAAAAACAAATGTTAAAATATGATCAAAGGACTTATATAAAACAGTGTTGATAACTCTGTGAACCATAAGTCCTTGATTAAAATAAAAATGATAAGCAACAGGGATGGGGAAGGGCATAGCAACAATCGGATGTATGTTAGAGTCCTTCACTTACATAGATGGGACCCAGAAATGCCATTTCAACCTCATTTTTGAAACTAGAGAAATATCATGTGTTCTGACTCTAAGATACATGTTTCCCATGCTAATCATATACAGGATCAGAATTTGATGTACAGTGCATGGGGTGGAGACAGAGGTTCTGGAGGGGACTGGGGGCAGTGGAGGTGAGTGTGAGGTCGGCCTGAGATGGAGGGCAGAAATAAAAAAATAAATAAATCCAAAGACATACACAGACTGAAAGTAAAGGGATGGAAAAAGATATTTCATGTGAAAGTAAAGGGATGGAAAAAGATATTTCATGCAACTAATAGGGAGAAAAAAGCAGGAGTTACTGTACTTGTATCAGACAAAATAGACTTCAAAACAAAGAAATTCACAAGAGACAAAGTAGGATATTACATAATAATAAAGGGGTCAATCCAACAAGAGATACAACCATTATAAATACCTATGCACTCAACACAGGAGCACCTACATATGTGAAACAAATATTAACAGAATTAAAGGGGGAAATAGAATGCAGTGCATTCATTTTAGGAGACTCAACATACCACTCACTCCAAAGGACAGATCAACCAGACAGAAAATAAGTAAAGACACAGAGGCACTGAACAACACACTAGAACAGATGGACCTAACAGACATCTACAGAACTCTACACCCAAAAGTAACAGGATACACATTCTTCTCAAGTGCACATGGAACATTTTCAAGAACATATCATATACTAGGACACAAAAAGAGCCTCAGCAAATTCAAAAAGGTTGAAATTGTACCAAGCAGCTTCTTAGACCACAAAGGTATGAAACTAGACATAAATTACAAAAAGAAGACGAAAAAGCCCGCAAACACATGGACGCTTAATAACATGCTCCTAAATAATCAATGGATCAATGACCAAATAAAAACAGACATCAAGCAATGTATGGAGACAAATGACTATAATTACTCAACACCACTAAATCTGTGGGACGCAGCAAAGGCCGTGCTAAGAGCGAAGTATATTGCAATACAGGCCCACCTCAGGAAAGAACAATTCCAAGTGACCAGCCTAAATTCACAATTAATGAAACTAGAAAAGGAAGAACAAAGGAGGCCCAAAGTCAGTAGAAAGAGGGACATAATAAAGATTAGAGCATAAATAAATAAAATCGAGAAGAATAAAACAATAGAAAGAATCAATGAAAGCAAGAGCTGGTTCTTTGAGAAAATAAACAAAATAGATAAACCCCTAGCCAGGCTTATTAAGAGAAAAAGGGAGTCTACACACATAAACAGAATCAGAAATGAGAAAGGAAAAATCACTATGGACATCACAGAAATACAAAGAATTATGAGAGAATACTATGCAAATTATATGGTAACAAACTGGATAACCTAGAACAAATGGAGAACTTTATAGAAAAATACAACCTTCCAAGGCTGACTCAGGAAGAAACAGAAAATCTCAATAGACCAATTACCAGCAAGGAAATTGAATTGGTAATCAAAAAACTACCTAAGAACAAAGTGCCTGACCCAGATGGTTTCACTGCTTAATTTTATCAAACATTAAGACCTAATACCCATCCTCCTTAAAGTTTTCCAAAAAGTAGAAAAGGAGGCAATACTCCCAAATTCATTCTACAAGGCCAGCATCACTCTAATACCAAAACCAGGCAAAGACATCACAAATAAAGAAAATTACAGACCAATATCCCTGATGAACATAGATGCAAAAATACTCAACAAAATATTAGCAAACCGAATTCAAAAATACATCAAAAAATTATCCATTATGATCAAGTAGGATTTATTCCAGGGATGCAAGGATGGTACAACATTCAAAAATCCATCAACACCATCCACCACACCAACAAAAAGAAGGACAAAAACCACATGATCATCTCCATAGATGCTGAAAAAGCATTCGACAAAATTCAACATCCATTCATGATAAAAACTCTCAACAAAATGGGTATAGAGGGCAAGTACCTCAACATAAAAAAGGCCATATATGACAAACCCACAGCCAATATTATACTTAACAGCAAGACACTGAAAGCTTTTCCTTTAAGATCAGGAACAGGACAAGGATGCCCACTCTCCTCACTTTTATTCAACATAGTTCTGGAGGTTCTAGCCATGGCAATCAGACAACACAAAGAAATAAAAGGTATCCAGATTGGTAAAGAAGAAGTTAAACTGTCACTGTTTGCAGATGACATAATATTGTACATAAAAAACCCTAAAGAATCCACCTCAAAACTACTAGAACTAATATCTGAATTCAGCAATGTTGCAGGACACAAAATTAATACACAGAAATCTGTTGCATTCTTATACACTAATGATGAACTAGCAGAAAGAGAAATCAGGAAAATAATTCCATTCACAATTACATCAAAAAGAATAAAATACCTAGGAATAAACCTAACCATGGAAGTGAAAGACTTATACTCTGAAAATTACAAGACACTCATGAGAGAAATTGAAGAAGATACCAATAAATGGAAACACATCCCGTGCTCATGGATAGGAAGAATTAATATTGTCAAAATGGCCATCCTCCCTAAAGCAATCTACAGATTCAATGCAATCCCTATCAAAATACCAACAGCATTCTTCAATGAACTAGAGCAAATGGTTCTAAAATTCATATGGAAACACAAAAGGCCCTGAATAGTCAAAGCAATCCTGAGAAGGAAGAATAAAGTGGGGCAGGGGAATTATGCTTCCCAACTTCCAGCTCTACTACAAAGCCATGGTAATCAAGACAATTTGGTACTGGCACAAGAACAGACCCATAGACTAATGGAACAGACTAGAGAACCAAGATATAAACCCAAGAATATATCGTCAATTAATATAAAATAAAGGAGCCATGGACATACAATGGGGAAATGACAGCCTCTTCAACAACTGGTGTTGGCAAAACTGGACAGCTACATACAAGAGAATGAAACTGGATTATTGTCTAACCCCACACATAAAAGTAAACTCAAAATGGATTAAATACCTGAATGTAAGTCATGAAACCATAAAACTCTTAGAAGAAAACATAGGCAAAAATCTCTTAAATATAAACATGAGCAACTTTTTCCTGAACGCATCTCCTAACGCAAGGGAAACAAAATAAAAAATGAGAAAATGGTACTACATCATGCTAAAAAGCTTCTGTACAGCAAAGAACACCATCAGCAGAACAAAAAGGCATCCTACAGTATGGGAGAATACATTTGTAAATGACATATCTGACAAGGGGTTAATATCCAAAATATATAAAGAACTCACATGCCTCAACACCCAAAAAGCAAATAACCCTATTAAAAAATGGGCAGAGGACATGAATAGACACTTCTCCAAAGAAGAAACTCAGATGGCCAACAGGCACATGAAAAGATGCTCCACATCGCTAATTATTAGAGAAATGCAGATTAAAACCACAATGAGATATCACCTCACACCAGTGAGGATGGCCAACATTGAGACTAGGCCCTTCCATACACTTGTGATTTGAAAAGCACAATCCTTGGGTTAAAGAATCAAGTTATTTAAATAAAGGCAGTAGGCTCATTTTCTTTCAGGTTAAGATTGGGCCTAGTGTCAAAAATTTCTTAGACATAAACATGAGCGACTTCTTTATGAATATATCTCCCCAAGCAAGGGAAACAAAAGCAAAAATGAACAAGTGGGACTATATCAAGCTGAAAAGCTTCTGTACAGCAAAGGACACCATCAGTAGAACAAAAAGACATCCTACAGTATGGGAGAATGTATTCATAAATGATGTATCCGATAAGGGGTTGACATCCAAAATATATAAAGAACTCACGCACCTCAACAAACATAAAGTAAATAATCCAATTAAGAAATGGGCAGAGGACATGAATAGACACTTCTCCAAAGAAGAAACTCAGATGGCCAACAGGCACATGAAAAGATGCTCCACATCGCTAATCATCAGAGAAATGCAGATTAAAACCACAATGAGATATCACCTCACACCAGTGAGGATGGCCAACATCCAAAACACAAACAACAACAAATGCTGGCGAGGATGTGGAGAAAAGGGAACCCTCCTACACTGCTGGTGGGAATGCAAATTAGTTCAACCATTGTGGAAAGCAGTATGGAGGTTCCTCAAAAAAACTCAAAATAGAAATACCATTTGACCCAGGAATCCGACTCCTAGGAATTTACCCTAAGAATGCAGCAGCCCAATTTGAAAAAGACATATGCACCCCTATGTTTATCCCAGCACTAATTACAATAGCCAAGAAATGGAAGCAACCTAAGTGTCCATCAGTAGATGAATGGATAAAGAAGAAGTGGTACATATACACAATGGAGTATTATTCAGCCATAAGAAGAAAACAAGTTCTTCCATTTGCAACAACATGGATGGAGCTAGAGGGTGTTATGCTCAGTGAAATAAGCCAAGCCAAAAAAGACAAGTACCAAATGATTTCACTCATACGTAGAGTATAAGAACAAAGGAAAAAACTGAAGGAACAAAAGAGCAGCAGACTCACAGAACCCAAGAACGGACTAATAGTTACCAAAAGGAAAGGGAGTGGGGAGGGTGGGTGGGAAGGGAGGGACAAGGGGGAAAAGGGGGCATTACGATTAGAAGATGTAATGTTGAGGGGGCACGGGGAGGGCTGTACAACTCAGAGAAGACAAGTAGTGACTCTATAGCATCTCACTACACTGAAGGACAGTGACTGTAATGGGGTTGGTGGGGGGGGGGGGACCTGATGAAGGGGGTAGTTTAATCACCATAATATTGCACATATAACTGTAGAGTAATGATACCAAAATAAACTATTTAAAAAAAAAGATTGGGCCTAGTGTGAAGAATCCCTGAATGTCAGCTGTCTGGTGTGAGGGTGCCAACTTTTACATCTATCAGGGGGGCAGGTATGCATGCATACACATGTGAGTGTGTGTGTGTGTATGTGCATGTACACATTTGCAGCGATGAGGAGGTAGAGAAATCAGCAGAGACCCAATACATCAAAAATCTCTACCAAGGGATACTGTAGAATAATACCTGCCTTGGGCAAGTATCTAGAAATGAACAATTTACAAGATAGTTTGGGTGCACTCAGAAAGAGCCAACATTAGTATTTTAGAACAGGTAGTGTATTCCTTTTTGTCTGGAAGTTCTATGTAATATTGCATCTGGGTTTCAAGAGAGCTTTTTTATGAATCTAATCTTTAAATAGGTAATGTAACCATATGCCTATGATTCAAAAAATCCAGTGTACCCATGGGGAAGAGTCTTCCTCCCATCTATGTCAGCATCTGCCCAGCTCTCAATCTTATGTCTCCACGCTCCAGAGGGAACCATGATTATTAATTTCTTAAGTTTACAGAATGTCTTACAAATACAGAACAAGTATAAACGTGTGTGCATTTATTTGCATTTCCTCCCTTTTTTTACACAAAAGGGTACACACAACACCCCTTGCTCTGTACCTCCAGTGAGGCTTTGAGGAGGGCTTCTATTATCTTCGTGAACGAGCCGGAGGAGAGGGGAGTGGGTGGCAGTGTGCAGGGGCAGGGCCATGGTATAGAACCAGAGATGGAATCTGCTGCTGTTGACGCTCTGTCCTGGGTTGTTCCCGCGGCATGGCCCTGCTTCTTGGATCTGCTGTTTGCCCATTGTTTAAAAAAAAGAAACCTCAGGCCCAAAATGGAGACACTTGTGGTAAAGCCCAAGTCCCCAAACTGAGATTCAATAGCTAACTTGATTGCAGTGTCGCCTCTCTCAGGAATGTAATCTTAACCAGTCAGTCTGGAATTTCCCGGTCAGCACTGGTAGGTAACCCTGAGACACCCCCTGCCACCCCCCAAGGGATGGTGATCTACCACCCACAATTCACTCTGCTAGTTAACCACCCTGTTCTGCCCCCTTCTGCCTGTAAAAGAAAGCCTTGCATTTTCTACAGCTCTTAGGAGCTCCTTTCTCTCTTCCTGGATGGGATGCTGTCCGATTCATGAATTACTGAATAAAGCTAATAAGATCTTTACAATCTACTCAGTTGAATTTTGTTTTTAAATACCACATAAAGGAGTGCTTCTAAAGTACCGGCAGACTTCTTGGAAGCAATTTAAAATTAATAGTTTAAAATTGCCCCTGGCAATCTTGCACATACCATCGTTTGCTTAATAAGCCTTTTTCTCATAGATCACGCAAAGGTACATTTTGAGCCCTTCTGTCTTCAAATAACGAAATAACCTATGTGACAGCCCCAGCCAGTGCTTGGCACATAGTAACCACTTATAAAATAAATATTAGTTGAAACTGAATGGTCACTAAATTCCAACTTAATGGAACCTGGATGAAAGAGATTAATCATAAAGAGACATGGACTGGCCCCTTTCAGAGCCAGCCCAGCGGTGGTTTACTGGTAGCAGAAGCCTTTCTTAAGCAAAACTCACCCACCAGGGAAGCAAAAATAATGTTTTTCTGTGTATTCATCTTGATGATCGATGGATTCCAATGGTTACCTGCTGGCGATCAATATTCAGGCCTTCTGAGGACAGAGCCGACCTGGAAGAGCAGGCGGGTCAAGTGGGGGTCAAGTGACAGAGCCAAGTTTCAGGAAGAGACGAGGAATCCTCTCCCCTGGCTGCCTTCACCGCCCCTCCTGGTCCTCCGTATGCAACCCACCTCTCCCTTCACCACTGACGTGCCCTCTCCAAGCACAGCAGCTCTGGTTGGTGATCAGATAAATGATCTCAGCAAGTCACATTTCTTTAGCGCTTCCTTCAGTCATGCACAAAAGAGGGTGTCCCACCCCACCCCAACCCCCCAGAGGAAAAAAATTTACATGGAGATTCCAAAAGTGAAGGAGAACTCCCTGGCAGTTAGTTCTTGCTTTAGATGTAGGCTCCTACCACTCTCCACTCACTGGTGTAGATAACTGTAAATTTGCTACAGCTGATGGACAAAGACAAGGAGAAGCAAGTTCAACTGCCCAAGACTGGTAACTTTCTGGATTAATCTGAAAGGTATTAGTCTGCAAGGTATCTTTTCTAGGCCACCAGAGACTCTCAGTTCCAGTCCCCAAATAGTGATCTGGACGGGGCTCCTAATCTTTCCTCAGGGAGCCGACACAGTCATACCTCCACGTAAATATGTCAACTTCTCCACAAAGAACCCCCAGCCAGCCAAACTGAAGGAGCTGAACAGCTCTGGGAAGCAGCACCGTCTCAACTGCAGGAAATGGCTAGCCGGAGGCTCCCCCGTTCCCAGCCTTCTGTTGGCTGTGGTGGCCGCCTCTTCCCAGAAGAAGCCGTCCCTGGGAAAGCGCAGAGCTCCTCTGAGACATGGCACCTGGTCCCAGCTGCCAGCCACTTCCACCAACTGCAGGTAGGCCTCAAGAACAGGTTTGCATTCTGGTTCTCCCACTTGATTCTGGGATGTTATTCCATGTCTCAAAACTTCAGTTTCCTCATCCATAAGCCACCGCCTCCTATATGGAACGTGTAAAATTATCCCTACAGAATGTTTAGCTGAGAATCTGGTAGGCTGTTAGTGTTGGATAAGTATTACTCATTTTATCATCATTACTATGGCTATTGGGAACTCATAGCCTCTGTTCAGACGAGAACCCCTACCCCACTGTCTGTTGCATACGGTTTGAACTCAGCTTACTGGCTTTTAATTCTCACCCTCAGGCTTTCTTCCACACTGTATTCCCATCCTCAGTTCCTCCTGTTCTCATCAGCCTTCTTCTCCTTCCAGACACTGGAGGAGTGTCTGCTCTTATTCTCTAATAATAATAATAATAATATCATCCCCATACAATAGTGAGAGTCTGTGTATGACATTCACATGTGCAGGGCCTGTGAAGGGCTTCATATCCACGTTCTCACTCAACCTGCATCATACTCATCTCACTGGCTCCTAACAACCCAGTGAGATGGAGTCAGTACTCTGACTTTACAGATGATAGATGGAAGGTCAAGTTGCCCAAGGTCACTCTCTAACCTTACTAGAACACAAGCTCTGTGAGACCAGGGAGGTTGTATCTACTCTTGTATTTCTAAAACCTAGAACAGTTCCTGGCCCTCAATAAGTATTTCTTGAATGAATGAATGGATGAATGGATGGATGAATGGGTGGATTGGTGGGTGGGTAGATGGATGGATGGATGAATGATGGGTAGGAGGGTGGATGGGTGAATGGATAGGTGGGTGGGTGGGTGAATGGATGGATAGATGGATGGATGGATGGATGGATGAGTGGGTGGATGGAGAGATGGATAGATGGATGTGGCTGAGAGGGTGGGTGGATGGATGGATGAGTGGGTGGATGGATAGATGGATAGATGGATGTGGATGAGAGGGTGGGTGGATGGATGGATGAGTGGGTGGATGGATGGATGGATGGATGAGTGGGTGGGTAGATGGATGGATGGGTAGGTGGATGGATGGATGAGTGGGTGGATGGATGGATGGATGGATGGATGAGTGGGTGGGTGGATGGATGATGGGTAGGTGGATGGATGGATGAGTGGGTGGATGGATAGATGGATAGATGGATGTGGATGAGAGGGTGGGTGGATGGATGGATGGGTAGGTGGATGGATGGATGAGTGGGTGGGTGGATGGATGGATGGATGAGTGGGTGGGTAGATGGATGGATGGGTAGGTGGATGGATGGATGAGTGGGTGGATGGATGGATGGATGGATGGATGGATGAGTGAGTGGGTGGGTGGATGGATGAGTGAGTGGGTGGGTGGATGGATGGATGGATGAGTGGGTGGATGGATAGATGGATAGATGGATGTGGATGAGAGGGTGGGTGGATGGATGGATGAGTGGGTGGATGGATGGATGGATGGATGAGTGGGTGGGTAGATGGATGGATGGGTAGGTGGATGGATGGATGAGTGGGTGGATGGATGGATGGATGGATGGATGAGTGGGTGGGTGGATGGATGATGGGTAGGTGGATGGATGGATGAGTGGGTGGATGGATAGATGGATAGATGGATGTGGATGAGAGGGTGGGTGGATGGATGGATGGGTAGGTGGATGGATGGATGAGTGGGTGGGTGGATGGATGGATGGGTAGGTGGATGGATGAATGGGTGGGTGGATGGATGGATGGAACTGAGAAACTGGAATCTGAGCCCAAGTCAGTGTGACTCCACATCTAGATGCAATACTCTTCCTGCTACCTTTCTGTGTATATATAAATCTTTTTCATCCCTGTAAGAACAGCTTCTTCCAAAAGTTTTCTGCCAGCTATAACTCATTATTACCCATCCTTTTCTATTGTGTTTCTATAACATGCAAAGTCTCCACTATACAATGTAGCACCTCGTTAAACTCTCTGAAGGCAGGGACCACATCACAGTCGCTGGACTTGAGTTTCAGTCTCAGGTTAAATCAGACATTTGAGACACTTCCTGGTCAACTGGCTTCTTTTAGGGGAAGGGATGCCAGTCATCACCTACTCTAGGCCCTCCCATCCCCAAACCCTAGCCTTTATTATAGGAAAGAGGACCTGAACTGAGCTTACTTGATGTTTTTCAAGAAGGAGCCACGCTTGCCCTTGGCCACCTGACCCCATGCCTTACCACCAGTCAGGACAGTTCTTAGATCTGCTCTAATGTTGTGCTGTAGCAATAACTCTTTCCTGGGAGTCAGGAGTTCTGTCCAAAGGCCTAGATCTGCTATTACTTGCTATGAGAACTTCTCCAGTCTGGGACTCAGTTTTCCTGACTTGTCAAATAAAGTCTCCATGATCTCTACATCCTCATCTGCCTTGGCCATCGTGCAACTCATGTGTTTTCCTCCTCAGGGCCTTGGCGAACAGGACATATCTACTTCCAGTTGAACAGCGTTTCTAACATGGGGAGGTCTGTCTATGTCCCACCTCCCCTTTTCATAGTCAGCACTGATTTCTCTCCAGACCTCTCCTCGACACAGGGCTCCTAGACCTGGAGCCACATCACTTCCTCCAGGATGGCACTTCAGTGCCCCATTCTGCTCAGATGGTGCACCTACGTGCCCCTGGGACCTCTGGCTCCTCCCCCATCAGGGCCTCTGCCTGCTCACCCAGGACCACGCCGCCTCTGCCTCCCATGGGGCAAGAGGAGAGCTAGGCTCTTAGTGGGAGCTGCCGATGACCTTCCTCCTCAGGAGGAGCCACTCTGAGCACCTGGAGGCCATGGTAAGAAATACACTTTGGAAAGGCATCAGCCACAGAAAGGAGAATCTCACAGATGTATAGACAGGAGTGAAAAGATCACCCAGTCATGGCTTGGCCCGGAGACAAACATGCTGGGCAGTCAACTTGTGCGGACAAAGGATTCACAACAAAAGGAGGTCATTCTGTCTGGCTTTAGAAGTACCAAGCCAACAAGCAAGGAAATGTGGCTCTATGTTCACCATAATTACTGGGTAAAAGACTCCAGTCATAAAATGTACAGTACATCCCATTTTATCTACCCACACAGACACATGAATACATACAGAGATTCAAAGGAAATAGACCAAAATGTTAACAGTGATCATGTCAGGAATGATTGCTCCTTGCTTTAAAAAAGGAAATTTATCTGTGGTTTCAAATTTTTCTGCAATAGACAAGGATTGTTTTATAAAGAGGAAAAAACATAGTACATTATCATAAAGGCCCCTCTGCCTAAGGTTTTGAAAATGAAAGTGCTCAAAAAGGTGTGTCCCTTTAAAAATGTACTACAAAGCTGACACCAAACTGGAAAGAAGGAAACCTATGAGCTGCGGGCCCCAGAGGGGAGGCAAAGCTGCTCAGGACAGAGGGGGAGCATGATGCAGGAATGGGACCAGCTCCATGGGACAACTAGGGGAAGTGGAGCAGTGCTGGGAAGGCCCGTAGCACCCACTGGGAAGGAGAATGAGGCATGGAGGACACCTTCCTGTTCATAAAGAAGCAGACCTACAGGAGACAAATGGGAAATGAAAACCAATATGGCCCAGAAGGCAACACAGTCCAGCAGCTCACTATTACAGAAGGTAAGCAAGGAGAACATTGTTCTACCTCTTAAAGTCTGGAGATTCCAGAAGGTATTGTCCTTTTGTTAATTATTACTTATTATCTTGTCAGTATCTATGTGCATCTGGTGTCCTCCTCTGAGGAAGGATGCTTCCAGCATCCACTACCCCCTTCTACCCCTCCTCTTCTTCACCATTAGTAATAGGCAACTTTGTAGAAGGAGGAACAACGGATGTCCAGTTGTCTGAGGCCCCTGGTCAGATGCCCCTGGAAGCACTGGTCATGAAGCACCGAAATCATGAGAGCCCCGCCCAACTTCATCCCTTGCCACCCCACTGCAGCACCCCCATGACCCTATCCCAGGTCCCCTCCAAGCACTGGGAACAGAGGAAGGTCCTACCTAACCAAAGGCAGCAACCACCAGTGAGGATTTATACTTTTCAAAAGGTGCTCATTTCTGGGAAAGAGAAAAGGAACACTTGTCCCATCTTTTCTTCAATGGAAACTAAGGTCTCCCTCCCCAGCCCCTCCCAGAATGGCAGCAAGGCCCCTTCTCCACTAGTCCACACCCTCCTGGAGTGTTGAGGATGGCGTGAGCAGCGTACAAAGCAGAGAGGAATCTCAGAGTGAATGAAATGGTGTGAAAACAAATCCACACACTTTGCTGAAGACAAGCAAGAGGGAAGATCAGATAGAGGTAGGGGAGAAACCCGGGCAAAGAGCAAGGCTGCGGACGCACTGCTTTCCTCCCGAAGCCATCCAACCCCTTTGGCCCTGATGGGACCTGGCTTCTTGCTGAGAAGTTCCACTTTTTAGTCCCAGTTCAGAGGTAGTAACCCCTGGATAATTGAAGCTGGCAGATTTTGACATGTATTTCCTGGGTTGGCCTTGGAGATGTTCTGATGCTAATTCAGTGAGACTCTCAGTTTGCAACGCAAGCTGCATAGCTTGGTCCCTATACCTCCACCTTCCACCAGATGTGACGGTACCATTTATGTTAGGAATTCTGAAGGGCTGTCCAACCCGTGTCCTGGACTGGTGCCTCAAGTTGGCTCCAGTCTGCTCCTGTTTGAGCCCAAATCCTCAGGGCACCAACTGGGTGGTGAGGGTATCTCAGGCCCTGGGTTAGGAAGCCAAATCGGCAGTCCCCTCTCTGCCAAAGGAAAGACTGGCACGTCTGGGAACATGGACTCTGTACAAAGAGACATACCAAGGCAAACCCTGGGGGCTGAGGTTAAAATATTCCAAGGGATTTACTGGAACACATCTCTGACATGGGTTGAATGCCACCTTCTATGTAGGGATCTTCTGTACTACATACAATTAGATGGACTTGTGATTGGTTGAGTAAAAATACCCAAGGAATATTGATTAGTCAAATAATGAAGGTCAGTCCTTGATAGTATGCCGCAGTCTTTTGCCTTTTCCTGGTCATTATTGGATCAATGATCTGAATAAACACAGAGATAGGAAGCCTAAATTGTGAAAATATCACCAAGCTGGCAAGAGCAGGTAACACACTGGTTGGCAGTAGTGTATCCGTAAGATTAGTCACTTAGCAAGATTGGCCAAACTCGGCAACTTGGGTTGGAATAGGAAAACCATAAGGACCTACATTTAGGCTCAGAAGAACACACGGGCAAGCTCCACCCAGGCTGAAACCAGCTCACATAAGCAAGACATAGGCAGTCTGTTGAATGTGAGCTCAGCATAAGCCAAAAGTGTAATGTGGCCTCTAAAATTTCAATTATACTGGCAGATGTATACTATTTGGAACAAATCAAGTAAGTCCAACTCTATCCACTTTTGGAGTTTTTCTCTGGCACCCTCTTATTAAAAAGACCATTGAAAAATAGGAGAGGGTAACCAGAAGAGAAGATCTGGAAACACTGCCAAGTACAGATTGGGGGAAATAAATGGAGATGCTTTGCTAGGTATGGAAAACACTTGTCTGAGGGAGGACAGCTGCCTTCAGACACGTGCAGATGGCTCTGTGTCCACTGTCTGGGCTCTGCAGCACCAGGACCCACTGGTGGGAACACTCGACTCCTGATCACAGGGGGAACAGGCTGCGTTATAAAGTAATAAATTTCTACCCCTAGAAGCCTTCAAGCAGAACTAAATGAGCACCTGACAGAGATGCAGTAGAAACCTTACTGGAATCCCTAAATTGTCCCTTCTAACTCCAGGGCCATATTAATTCAGGGCCATGTAATGATGAAAGGAAAGACCCCAGGGAATGAGAAGCAGATAGGGGAGGTGTGGTGGCTAGCCACCTGCTGGACTTCTGGTCATGTGGATTCATGGGAGGGTACCCACAGGTGGTCTCAGGATAAAGGAGGGAGAAGAAGTTAACTTCAGAGCACACTTCTGGTTGACAGACATGCCCTGCAGGAGGGGTGGAAAAGCTTTTTGCCCCAAGCTTAAGCTGAGACACACCCAGAATGGAGGAGGCATGTGTCACTTGCCCAAGGCCCTGTTGTCACTGGCACCAGCCACAGAACCTGCACAGGGTGCTACCTTGTGCTCTGTGCAGAAAGGCGATCCCTAAGCAGGGAGGAGACCTTGGATACTCCCAGACCTACAGGCAGCACCCCCATCAACAGAGCCAGGATGGCATCAGCTTGGCAGCTGTGTGACTTCCAGAAGGTCCTTTCCCTGTCTGCCCTCTACACTCTCTTCTGTAAAGTGAAGAGCAGCAGGCTGGTAATGGGAACCGCTGGCCCCTGCCACCTCACACATTTGCTATGAATGTTATGAATTTTGTGACTTTTGTTTCAGTGACATCGAGGTCACAGCACAGAAGAAGCAGGGAAAGCAGAGTGGCCAAGGTAGAATCAATTTCCCACAAGGAGGAAGCCAAAGCAGGGCATCCCTAGAGAATAGTTCCATAGGACAGCTTTTGGAGTTGCGGCCAGGCATAGAGGAAGCTCCTTAGCTGGGAAGCCCTGAACCCATTCGTTTCCCACTCACATCCATGGAAAGAATGCTCAAAGTGCACGCCCGCCTAAGAGTTAATGACTGCATTCCCTACTGCTCTTCGGGCCACTTCCACCCAGGAGAAAATTTACTCTCTTCCTCTAACCTTTTCCTTCCTTATTCAGCTTATTCTCTTCTTACTCCCTAGAGCCCATTAGTACTTAAAGGTCCCTGGGGCTATTTTCTGAGCCAACATGCTGTTAATTAAGCTCTTACATCTCTTCCATGACAGTCCTTTTCTCTCATTTCCCTGATCACCCCACAAACCTACCCATCTGTTGACTAACCCCAGGAAAGCAGAAGGGTCAGGGTTGAAAGAATAAGAATAGATGGTGCTGGAGAGCAGAGGGGAGGGAGGCATAACTGGAGATATCTTGGAAGAAATTGCCCATGGCTTTGCTTCATAGATTATTTTAAAAATCATAACAGTTCCTTCTCTGTAATGGATTTGCCTTTTCTCTGAGGAAGGGACGAAGCTGATGCATAGACATAAGTTTAGACCAATGGTTCTTGCACCCTAAGACTTCTGCCTCTTTTTCTAGGCTTCTTATCCCACAGTTTTGGGTTCTTAAATTTTCCCAACTCCTATATTCATCAAAACCAAAAAGTAGGCTGGGAATTCTGGTCTTTGGGGATTTTTAAGGGATAAATGAGTATGTCTACCAAAGAAATATTTACATTTTTGACTGAGTTACGGGCTATATCTTCTCTTGCTCTCTATCTCTGTGGGGCTAGACAAAGAGGAGGAATGTGGAAGGTCATGACGGCAAGTGAGGGATGGAGGCCTGGCTGGTGGTAGGTTCAGGGTGCAGAGACTGTGTGCAGAGCACCCACAGGCACAGGCTGGGTGCAAAGCAAAGAATTGTAATTCATGCCACTCAGTTCCAAAGTCCTGGGAACCTTCTGTCCCCAGCTCAGGTCATGTGCTGTAGGCCAAGAAACACTATGTTAGACACTGAAGAGCCCAGTGTTTACAAAGCAGTTAAGCATAGAAGCAGGTAGCATGGAAGGACTGGCTGTCTCTTTCCCTGCATGTTAAGGATTTCTTGAGCTCTGTTCTGCATCTACTGCAATACCAGGGACGGTGGGAATGAAATGACAAACTGGTTTTCCACCTTCAAGAAACTGGCCATCTGATTGACACCTTCTTTGAGCACCCAAGAAAGATACTCATCTGAGTAGAGTGGGTAAAGTTTGGACTTACCTGGCAGCAGATGGAGGGATAAAAAAACACTGAATTTTTTTCCACACTGAGATGTTTGTACTTCTTAGGAGGCAGCAAAGAGGAATGGTGACCTACACGACCCTGTGAGCACTGGGGGCTGTGGCGAGGTCACCAGCATCCCCTAGGGCTCTCTACTCTCTGTGCTCCCAGACTTCTCCCTACCCCATGTTTTCCAAAGCATGTCCTGACCTGGAGTGTGAGACGTGCTCTCTCTCCAGCACTATGTCCTACAACATCAGCCTAAGCCTTCTCATGTCCTCTCTATTTAACCCCACAATTAGAGATGGAAAACACAGCTCAGACAAGATCCTGAATTATCTTTCTTTGGAGGAAAAATAATCAAAAAAACAGAGGAAAGATTCAGCTTTCAATTCCTACTCTAAAAAGCACGGACTGGCAGAGATCTGTAAGACATTCAAAAATCTCAAGGGAGTGGATGTACACCCTCTTCCTTCAAAAGACTTTAATCTAGTGAGGAGACCAGGCTCAGACAAGTGAGGACTTTGTAAACAAATAACAACAGATTTAAGTAGGCAGATCAGACATTGCAGGGGGGCCATACAGTCATCTCTGTGTTGGCCACATATAGCAGATTTTCCCAGAAATCTTCAATTTTAACATGCAGTCTCACTGTCAGATCACATGTCCTGATTTTCAGTTCAGAAAACAAGAGTCACCATAATTGCATGCCAGAGTCAAACAGATGATACCCGTTGGATAGCTTGAGGAGAGGAAGGAGGGAGAGCTCAGCACAGGTGGGGGAGGTCAAGGAGGGCTTCACGGAGGAGGCCATGACAAGGCCTTGAAGGATGGTCCCCAAGTCAGCACACCAGGGAGTCCAGCTCTTCCAGGCTTAGCCTCCCAGCTGTCTTGCCTCCAGTCTGACTTCCACCTGCCCTGAATCTGCTGCACCTGGCTCCCCAGCTGCCCCTGTGTGGCCCAGAGTTCCAACATCTATAATTCACTGGGGCAGATGTGTGCAGGGACAGGCGGGGGTGGAGAGAACAGACTGTAAACAACCCTTTCCTCCACCACCCGGTCAGACTCAAACTTACGCAGGCCCAGCATTCGCCCCAGGGCCCCTCAGGCCAGGTGTCCCTCCACAGCCTCACCAGGCCTTGGGGTTCCACAGCTCACAGCGTGGCACCCAGATCTGGCAACACGCAGCCCTGCCAGCAATGGAACCATCATTCCTGCAAGGGATCTGAGCACCCATTCACAAATATTCATTGAGCTCCTGCTGTGAGCCAGACAATACAATAATGAACTGGAGAAGATCTTTGCCGTCAGAAGCTGATAAACCAGCAGGGAAATGGCTGAGGGACAAAAAAATTAGTGTGGTGGGCGTGGGCACTGCAGGGAGCTGACCCTCTCTGGGGCCTGTGGGAGGGCTGGTTGAAAGTGAGCCAGGGTCCCACGAGGGAATCATTCCTCCACAGAGAATTTCTTCTCAACAGCTCTTGTTGTCTTTGAACTAGCCTTCAGCCTTGCTCAAAAGTATCACTTCTTCTAGGAAACCTCTCTACTAACAGATTCCATTCTAAACCTCTCCATCCCTCTGAGGATGTAGGACATGGCATGTCACACCCACCTGCGGGTGTTTTTAGTGCCTCCGTCCCATGTGGCTATACTGGTTCCCAGTCTAAGCATTACACAGTTGAGAATAAGGTCCATATTATTCACTCACTTTCATCTTCCCTCTGGAGGTCCTAGAGAGACTGGTGCTGAAACAGTAGTTCAAGGCATATGCTTTGGAATAATGGGCCCTCGGTGCAAATCCTGGTTCCACTACTGAGTAGCCTAGGAGATTTAGACATATTACTATTTACCCCTATATAAATGTATACAATTAATCTACTCCCAGAGATGATGTAGGGGGATTAAATAAGATAATATGTGGGAAAGATCTAGTTCTGGGTCAGGCACATGGTAGATTCTCAAGAAGCCGAGGTTCTTTCAGTGCCAGATCCGTATATGGCAGAGACTCAGTGTGACCTGCAGACCGCTTGTGCCCATCCATCTTGGCTTGACTATGAGGAATAAGCCCTCTCCACTTCCGGGCTGGCCAGTGGATGCATATGCAAAGAAGCCTCCAAGTATTTGCTAAGCCACCCTGAAAAAGGGCCTGGCCCTCAGGATAGTCAGGCACAGGGAGCTGCCTCTGACCTTGGCCAGTTAGACAACTGAGGAAGAGCAGTAGGAACATGGGGGCCTTAGTCGGTACAAATGAGACTCCCAGGATGTCCCCGTGAGTCTCTGTGAACATGGGAAAGGATGACAGCCCACCCTCCCGGTCAGATCAAGGTCTGCCCTTCACCATCATTCCTGCCCTTACATTCCTGCCCCACCTATCCAGAATACAGAAGAGAGGCCTCAGGGGAGAGCTAAGGGCTGGACAGGACGATGCCCTGGGGCAGCCTGGCTCCCAGAAACCGCTGCACTGTCCACAGGGGAGTCGGCCATCTCCCCAGCTGCTCAGCTGGGGCAGCACTCTCTGCAAGAGGCAGAAGAGATCATAGCACTGAGACTGGCTTCTTCCCATCTGGAAGAGGGACAGTTTGAGTATCAGGCAGAGAAGCCAGCCCCAGATAAGATGGGACAACCTCCACATAGCCAGCAAGTGGGCAGAGGCTGTAGGACCAGGTCCTGGGGCAGCTCTGTGGAATGGCAGGACCCCACTTCCCCACCGGCCCTCCGCACCCCTAAGAAATGAAAAGCATTCGGGGGTCTCACAGGCTATCCGCCAAATCCATTAGTCCCCACAGAGCTACAGCCTACATTGTCCACATTAAAATATATATCTTTCTTAAACACTTATCCCCTTGTAGCATGGGCAGGAATTTTCAGAGCTTTATCAATTTTAATATATAAAATTCCTATATTCCTTCTTTCTTTCCCACATATGTATTAAGCACTTAATATATACTGGACTAATGAAGAAACAAAGGCAAATTAGACATGGTTTCCCCCCTCAAGGAGCATATGGTTTAGAAGGGGAAATAGACTTACACCATTGAAGAGTGCCACAAACATGGTATATTGTTACCAGTAATAAAATAGAAGTCCTATGGAAGCACAAAGGGGGAGAAATTATTTCTGTTGAAGGTCTAGGGGCATCTCAAGGAAAGGCTGGGGGCCTTTACACTAGAGGGCCGCCCATCCCTCCCTCAGGCCCTCTGGGAAGCCAGCACGTGGCACCAAAGGACACCAGCTGCTCTGATTTCAGCAGGCTGGGTCACTGTCACTGGTGGGATCACTATTTTCTTGAGAGTTTGTAATACCAATGCCATAAATATCCTTTAGTTGCTTCCTTGTGCAGACAATGGAAATACGACACCCCCTCTGTCTCCTTGTCCTTATTGCATCTTCCAAGTCCCACTTAGTGTTTCTGGAAATCTGGGTGTTTTGCAAAGATACTCTTGACAGCAAAGATGGAAGATCCAAATTCGAGTAGGGGAGGCTACAGGAATATGTGGGTGTCGGTTTGTGTGCCCTAAAGTGGATGGAGAGAAAGGGTGATGGATACACCATCGTCTGGAGAAGAAAGTGAAGAAAAAAGAGGATGGCCCCCTTAAAAAAAAGTCTGAAAACATTTTAACCCACTGTGTTAAGCACTTGGCATTGTTTTAACTCACTGAGGTAAGCCAGGTTCTAAATGACTGGACAAGGCACTGCCTCCATCTACCAGAATAAAGCACAATTGGTGTCAAACACTCTTTAATTACTTGCCTTTCCACTAGACCCTCAGCACAAAGGGACTGTACTGTTCACTGCCGGGTCCTGTGCCTGGCTAGAACAGCTGCTGAATAAATGTGAATGAATGACCTTCAGCTCTTCCACCCCCTTGAATATGGAGCACAGGAAGTGAGAGGCAATGTAGCTCCACTACTGGGAAGACGAGCCTAGAATGAGGGTTTTTGAAACCCTGGGATATATTTTCAATGAAAGATGAAATTTCCTTGCTTAAAAATCCCTATGGATGGAGCTGGCATCTATCAGTTTGGCTGGTCAGGTGGGGTCCCGCAAGGAGGCTGGGGGACACTCAGGTCCCCTTGCATGTTATGGATGCTGTGGCTTGATGCCGAATGCTAGCAGCACGCAAGGTGTCCTCTGCACGAGGCTTCATTTTCCAAGAACTTGGAGTGCTGCATAAATACCCAACATCTGTGAATTTCCGTAGTACCTTTCTCCAAGGAATTCCATTCACTTACAGACATGATCTCATTCATCCTCTCATTCCCTCTGAGGCGGGGAGGGGACCAGCATGATTACTTCTGTTACACGTGCTGGGAGAAAAGGCACAGAGAAGGAGAGAAACTTTCCCAAGGTTACACAGCAAATATGGGACTGCCAAAAAGGATCCTGGAAGGTCTGGCTCAATGCCCCACAGTGGTTCCCTCGACTGCCTTGACCTCGACATTGTGCTGCGAGCTAAAAGCATTAAAGAATGTACATATAATGAGGACTGTTGTATTAGCATTATGAATGTCCAATGAAAGTCCGACAAGACCACTAACAAATAGTATTAATCATTGCACCAGACCCTCTTGCTCTTCCAGGTTCCTACTTCAATTATTAGGACCTTGTGGGAGAACAGAAATGAAGAGGAACACACTGGAACACAACTGTGATGGGAAGATGCCAAAACTCTACCCCTGACGCAGGGCCTGAGCAACGGGCTGAGCCCATTCATTCCCCTGGGCAGTGGGGAGGGCTCTGGAACACACGATGCTTTGGGAAATCAGGGAAGGGAAGGAAGCCTGGCCTGGATGGGAGCCCAAGAGGCAAAGACTGGCTCAGCGATACGAAAGGCCTGGAGCCAGGAGACTCCTTCACAAGGAGGACCCCGTCACCTTCCTCTGCTTTAATCAGAGCACTCTCCTAATTAACCCAAAGCCTTGGCTATCACCAGCAACAGGATTTTCTTCTGTCAATCCTTAAAGCCCCAGATGCCTTCAAACAAAGGCTTGATTCTTGTACTCCCTTTTGAGGGAGGCTTAAAGTATTGACTAATCTAATCCCATCTGCACCTACTCAAATTCTTGGGAACCTGAATATTAGAGCTGAGACCCAAAAGTTGAAAATCTCAATGAGGCATGCAGCTTTATCAAACCTAAGAGACAATGGCATACGGTTTACTCCAGGTTTGCCTATTACTCAGCAAACAGGTCGAGTGTAACAGGGCCTGGGTGACACCCATTCCACTCAGTCCCTCTTGTCCCTTTGCTTCACTAAAGAAAAAACCCTGACCCATGGGAGCACCTGTCCTTTGTCAGAGCTTTTCAAATGCCTGGGAGGTGCCATGTCTCCCACCTACTCTTTCTGGATGACCTGCACACCGGTCTCCCAAGCCCTCATCCATCTATCCTGCACAAGGAGCAGAAGTCTCAAGGCACCAAGGCCCCAAATCGGCGATTTGATTTCTCAAGATGTGAGACAGAGATCAGAGAGGAACGAGAAAGGGAAGGCTCTAGGGTGCACTGATTAGGAAGGGATCAATGGTCTCTAGAGAGGCCAGTTTCTGAAGATTTGGAGAGAGAAACAAATTGCAAGGTTATTAAAGGGCAGATGGGACAAGGAGGCCCAGGCGAATAACAGTAGTGAGAAAAGGAAGGTGCTGGCATCAAGGAGGTGCTGGTGCCTGATGGGGGTGCCCCTTAGGGGAAGAGGTTGATTAGGAGTCCAGAATCTTTGACCTGACTTTGGGGGAGGAGAAGAGATATTGAGGAGTTAGAGTTTATAACTGCAAAAGAAAGGGGTTCATTTGAGTGAAATCCCAGAGATACGCAGGGAGAGATGGGGTCATGAGCCAGAGACAGGCTTTTTGCAGGAGGTGGGAATTGGCTTCGTTCCAGCACCTTGGGGAAACCTGGAACCTTCTACCCTAAATGTGGGCCTAGCCTCTCAGCTCCTCACTGGGTATGACCTCCAGGGCCAGGCTCCCCAGCTCGCTGATGGTGACCCAGGTCCTCCTCCTGAGCTCTCCCGGGCTGGCTCACTCCCATGACTGGCCTTACCTTTCCTCCAAACTCACCTGGGATTTTGGGTCTGGCTGTTGTGCCCTCTGAGACCTGCTCCTCCTATTCCCTGTGCAGCACACAAGCAGGTGAGTTCAGACTCCTGCAGGGGTGCCCATGGCAATGGGCAAGTTTACGGAGAGATGCCTGCCTGCCCGACTGGGGTCTCTGTCTTCCCTGTGGCCTAGCTTAGGAGATGACCTGGTTGAGTCACCAGGCCAGTGTCTGGCACATAGTTAACACTCAAGAAATATTTGTCGAATTTAAGCCCATTCTGCATTCTTCTTCCCTTCTTTGAGCTTTCTACTGAGAAATAATTTTTCCCAAGCAAGGTAGCTAAAATGCTGCTCATATGAGATGCTGACATAAGACAGATCCCTACGTGGGCAGAGTGAGCATTTAGATGTGACACGTGTAAGCCTCAGATCACTTGCAGAAAGCAGCTCTCCACAGGCCTTGCAGAAGCAGACACAGAAGGCAAAGCCAATGTGCTAAAACTATTCAGGAGCATTTTTGTTCTGAGAGTCAGTTGACAGGCTGGACCTAATGATGAAGTGACTCCTTAACACAGGCCCTCCCAACAGAACCAACGTACGGGACTGATGTGGGCACTGAAGGCAAGGGGACAAGTGTCTCCAGCCACTCTGAATCTGGTCCCAAAGATAGGATCAAAACCCACGGCACTGGGACCACCTGCCTCTGAGCCTCACCATTTTCTCTCTCGGGAGTCCCCTGAAACAATATACTCTTTTAAAAAAGGAAGCCAAAGAAAAGTGAATGCTCTGAAAATGAGGGAATCCGCAGTTGCTACTGACTTTGGATCTGTAGGAGGAAAATGAGGCAGCCAACGCTCTTGGCCAGATTCGTGTTAACATAACTTGGCCAGCTCCGTGGATTCCTGAAAGTCTGCATCCTCTGCAGGGTGAAATTCTCCTTTGCTTGGTGCCTGGCCTCTCCTAGCTCATGCTGGGGCATCAGCCAGGTCATCCCAGGATAAGGGTCCCGAAGAGCATTGCCCAGTGTTTCCTCCTGCCTCAGGAAGGCTGTGAGCATCCCAAGAACACCTCGCTCTGTGCCATGGCGGGTGGGGACCAAGTACCACCTCGCCCTGTGCCATGGCGGGTGGGGACCAAGTACCACCTCGCCCTGTGCCATGGCGGGTGGGGACCAAGAACCACCTCGCCCTGTGCCATGGTGGGTGAGGACCAAGTACCACCTTGCCCTGTGCCATGGCGGGTGGGAACACACCTGCTGGAAGCCGAGGTGGGTGTGCCCCATGACTCCTCATTGGGAACCATTCCCTCACTCTAGGCCCAAACTGGCTGAAAGGTTCAGGCAGAATCACCATCTTTTATTCTACTTGGAATAAAGAACCCCATCCTGGGCATCAAAACAAAGCTGGAAACCTAATGGAAATCAGGTGTTACCATCCATCTTGTGACTGCATATTGTTGATCGAGCAGCAGGCATTATCAAGCACCTACTAAATGTTACGCATCTGCTCCGGACATGGAGCCCAAGACAGTGGCAAGCCTGACAGGCTCCCTGTCCTCGGGGGGCCTTTCATACGGAGGGCGGGCAGTGAGCAAGGAAGTCAGAAGTAAACCAATCACACTCAGGTCCTGATAGGCGCTGTGGGGAAAGCCACGCTGGTGCAGGCAGGAGGCCACTGTAGCTAGGGCCGGGAAAGATCTCCCAGGCAGAGCAATCAGCTGAGAGCAGGATGAGGAGAGCAGGCAGCAAAAAGCAACTTGAAAAAGAACTTTCCAGAAGAAGGAACAGCAAGGCAAAGACCCTGGAGTTGGATATAAACTATCGTTATTAGAGGGGCAGAAAAAATGCAAATGTTGCTCAAGAGTGGCAAATAAGGAGAAGTGTGGAGGGAAAGAGGGAGGTGGGGCCAGACCTGTGGGTGTTCCAGGCCATGGTCGGTTTAGGTCATGAGTGGCTGATCCAATCTACACTCTGGAAAGCTCATGCTTACAAAATGAATGATGTGGAGACTGAGCCACAGAGGGAGGAGGCCCCATAGAGTAGGTGGACAGTTGCTGCAATAACACAGCAGAAGTGATGGCAGTTTGGACCAGGCAGGGGTGGGGTGATGGGGAGGCAAGACAACATTCAGATAAGGGACATCCTTCGGTAGTAGAGCCAAACGTATTTACTGGTAGATTAGCTGTATAGGCAACAAAAAGATACATATGAGGGAACAAAAAGAATCAAGGATGACTCCTAGATTTTGGTCCTTTTTATTTTATTTTTTTCTGTAAGGTATTTGAGGACAATATATGCTTAAGCTGGAGATTTTAGTATAAGGTAAAATACTTATCCTCTTTAAGCCATTGACTTGTCAGCTGGCTGACATCAGGTTGGTACTGAATGCTAAAGGCAAAGACATGTAGAAACCCGAATTCATGTTGCCACCATAGGTTTACTTAAGCCCCTCCTCTACGACAAGGGCTCCAAGAACCTGGGTCAGACCAGGGTTTAAGCCAAGATCAGGCTCACATAATTGCAATAATCCAAGTTCAGGTCCACAGCGCCTCCATGTAGGTGCCACATTCCTGCTACGTGGTGTTACCGTGAAACCCCAGGCCCCAGAGCGAGCCTGGTTTTGTAATAAGACCTTGGCGGCCTGCGAGTGATGACGAGGCATTCCCGGTGTCCCACTCCCAGACGAGAAGGCCAGGTGGCCAGCAGTGGGAGGGGACAGCTCTGCCAGGGAAGGTAAGCTGAGAACAGAAGAGACTGGACACTGGCATTGCGGAGCCCTGGCCACACTGTGAAGCAACACCGGCTGCACTCAGCGGCCCCTCCGCTCCTTCCTTCCTTCTTCCTGCGGCCTTCCCCTCACTCAGCCCTCGCGAACTCCACATTCTCTTGCTTCCCCTCCTATTTAACCAGCTATTTCCCAGTTACCTTGGGTGGGCTGGGGGCTCCTCATCATCGCAGTCCTGAAACTCTAGACAGACCCAGGCTTAGTTCCCGGGCATCACTCTCCTCTACCCACACGTACCTACTTGGTGAGCTCAAAGAATCTCATGGCCAAAAAATGATCTAAATGCCGATGACTCTCCAGCCCGGTCATTGCCCTGAACACAAACAGGTGCCTTCTTTGCTTCTCTACACAAGTGGGTAATGGCTGTCACGATGTAACATGTTCACCACCAAATACTTGATTTGCTCCCCAACCAGCATTCTGCCAATCATGTAGGCCAAAGCCTTCGGGTAACCCTCGATCTCTTTCTTTCTCTCACACCTCCCACTCAATCCATCGATGTACAGAGGGATTTGCCTTTGAAATACAGCAGCATGTGAACACTGACCACCATCTCCAGGGCTCTCCAGGAGTTCAGGCTCTGTTCTCTCCACTCGGAGAGAGGAGGTCTCCTCCTGGTCTCCTTGTCCGCCCTCATTCCTAAAGTCTAGTTTCCGCAGAGCAACCGGAGTGAGCGTTCAAAAATGTTGGATTCATCATGTCGGACCTTGGTCAGGGTCCCAGTGACTTCTCACCTCATTTAGAGTAAACCCAGAGTCCTCCACAGTCTGACCCCAGCAACCTCCCGTCCTGCATGTCCAGCTGCTCTGTTAGGAACTCTCTGGTCTGGCCACACTGGACTCCTTGCTGTTCCTCCTGCACAACCAGCTTGCTCTACTTCAGGGCCTTTGCACGAGCTGCTGCCTCACCGGAACTCTCTCCCCTCACCACCTCCTAGCGTCTCCTTCACTTGCATTGTTTCTGTGCAACTGTCACTGCGCCAGAGAGGCCACCCTCCGCCACCATCCCACCACCTCTCTGCCTCGGTGTCTCCCCTTACTCTGCTTTGCGCTTCTTCATAGCACATGTTGCTACCAAACACATGATACAGTTACTTGTTTACTCATTTACTGCCTATCTCTCACTGCTAGACTGCAAACCTCGCTGGCACTGTCTCTTTTTCTCACTGTTGCATCCCCAGGGCCTGGATCTGCACCTGGCACGCAGTGGGGCCTCAACCGCCATGTGCTGTTATTGCTGTTACCCTGTACCAGGCACTTTGCAAGAGCGCTGTCACTTAGGCCTCTGGAGACAGTACAAAGTAGAGCTATTATGCCCCTCTTTGTAGATGAGAAAAAGGGAGGATAAGTCACACAGTCCAATGTGACAAAGCCAGAGGGTGGCAGATGTGGGACTTGAACCAGCTCCATCTGATTCTAAAACTCTCTCCCCTACAGAAGAATACATCCCATAACCTGCACCGACCCCAAAGCTTCCAGGATCTCTGCTTCAATTCCTTAATGGACGACTTTACGTAAGAGATAGAAAGTCATACAGACAGAGACAGAGATACACGGACAGAAGGAGAAACTCAGAGAGAGAAAGAAGGATAGAAAGTCAGCTAGAGGCTGCCTCCATGGATTCTCTTTGGGAAAGGAGAGCTGTTCAGATCCACAGGCAGAGAGGTGGGCCAGGCTTCCCGGCAACACCAGGATCGCTGAGTTCCCCAGCAGCCGCACACAGAGTGTACAGAGGGGCAAGTCGCAGCAAATCAGACTTTCCCTTCATATGCCATTAACTACTGGACAAGCCCTTGCCCCTTCTAGCCTCAGTTTCCCCACCTGTAAATGAGCGGAATGGCCTCACAGTGGTGAGAATCAACCTGAAGACATGTGAAGAATATGGATTTCAATACATTTTCCCTGGAACGATAGTGATACGGAAAATCTGCAGTGGGGAAAGGGCGTATGTATTTTTAACAAGAGTTTAACATCACATCTGTGTGGCAGGCAGTATCATGGAACCACTGAGAGCATGACCTGGGGGCCAGAGGCTGCCTGAGTTCAATCCTGGCTCTGCCACCAACTGGGACACCTTAGGGCTTCCTCTCTCGTGGCTCAGTTTTCTCATCAGAAAAATGGGGACAATAATATAAACTTCCAAGGCCTGGTGTGAAGATCAACTGTGTTTGTAAAGCACTCGGAACAGTGTCTGATATACATGTTAAGTGCTATATTAGCGTCTTTTGAATAATCACTCAAGCAGCTAGGTTGCTTCTGGCCGCACCCAGCCTCTAATGGGTTTTTCTGGTTTTGATATTCCGTAATTCTCAGCCCCACTCCTCCCCAGAAGAAAAAGGGGACTGGCCCTCATTGAACTCTAGTCTTAGTGGAGAGCTCTCCAGCACCTCTCCAGACTCACTACTGAATCAGCCTCAATGCAGGTCAGGCTCTTTTAAAACTACATCTTCAAACAACACATCAGATTAGGCAGGGTTATTGACACTCACATGGAGCCACCGAATCGCTAAGTTGAAAAGACTCTTCAGATCCCTGGTCACATTCTTTTCAAGCACATGTGGAACATTTAAGAAATAAAATAGAAAACACATTCCAGGTCACAAAGCAAATCTCCAAAGTACCCAAACGATAACATCATACACGCTACATTTTCTAAACAAAATGCCATTAGAAATAGCCACGATGCCAACATCCCCACCCCTACATCAATAGAAATGTAAAACGTATTTCTAAATAACTCATGGAATAAAGAATTCACAGTAGAATTTTTTAAATATGAGGACAGGACTTTTGGTTGTTTTGTCCACTGATGAATCCATAGAAACTAGAACAGTGCGTGGCATATAAACAGCTGTTAAGAAGTGAAAGAATAAATGAATAAGTTAAATGATCATAAATTTACATGCTTTGATAAGACAAGAAATAAGACTGGAAATTAGTAAACACCAAGCAATAAAGAACAATAGAGTAAAGCCAAAGAAAGAAAGAAGAAAGAATTAAAAAAATAGAAGAACAGGAATACATGGAATAGACCCCAAACAATAGAAATGATAAATTAAACAAAAATTTCCCTTTTTTTTGAAAAGATTAATAAAATAGATCAACAACTGGCATACTGATCAGACATGGAAAAAGAAAGATGATACAAATAACATTTGGAATCATACAGGCAAAACAATTACATATGTGACAAAGACTAGGAGCTTCAAAAGACAATTCTATGAAGGATTTCATACCAGTAAATTTGAAAATACATACAAAATGGACAACTTCCTAGGAAAAAAATCTAATGACATAGAATTAAGAAGACAATGAAAACCAGTAAAAAAAAAAATCCAAAATTAAAAATCTACACACAAAAAACCCAGCAGGTGGCCCAGACATGTTTTATCAGACTTTGGAGAAACAAATAATCCTGCCTTTCTATAATGTTTTGCACAAAATAAAAAAGAAGGAATAAGGGGGAATTCAAGATGGCAGTATGAGAGGTGAGACAGAGAATTCCTCTCAAAACCACATATAGTATGAAAATATAGTTCATACAACTAGCCCTAAAACAGCAACAGGAAAGAAGGCTGCACCAGACTGCATACAGACCCCACGAACAGAGCTGACCTCACAAAACAGGGTAACGTACGAAACCCTTGATGCAGCAGGACCCGAGCGAGCCCTTCCCCCACCCCAGCTCCCAGGCAGGAGGAAGAGAAATGGAGCGGGGAGTGGGTGGAAGCCTAGAACTGCTGAACACCCAGCCCTGGAGGTCTGCTTTGGAGCACAGACCTACATTGTGTGGTGCTCTGGAGGTTGCTGGGGTTGGGGAGCTGGGACAGGCAGAGTGCTTGAAAGACTGAGACTCCAGCCATTTGTGGAAGACAGGGATCCATATCCGGCCACTCTGGGACAAAGGAAAGGCAGGCAGTCTGAGAGGCTTCCTAGCAGTGAGAAGGCTGCTGAAGGGGCGGGGTTTGCACAAAGCTTACTACACGGGAGAAGGGATAGGTGGACAAGGTTGTCTAGGTGCACTCTGCCCAGTGGGCTGGGAACTTTGAGGAGCTTCAGGCACCCAATCCCCCTGGCTGCCTACTCAGCTCCAAGGTCGCCCACTGTGACATGCAGCCTGTTGCACCTTCTCCTGGTCGGCCAGCACCTGCTTGCAAACCGGCAGTCCCTGCTCTAGTGTCAGCTCAGTGGAGGGAGGCCCCACCTACAACAGCTAAAGACGCCAAGCACAGAGGCTTACACCTGGGTGCTCAGCCCACTGGCTCTGATACTGGAGACAGGCACTGCAGCCAAGAATAGGGAAACAGCTCTTTCCTGCCACTAGGCACCAGCACTGCTCCCCTACAACCCCCAACCTCACTCTAGAGGCTGGGCAGCTCCAGAGACTAGAGCTACTGGGCACTAGAGGGCACCACATAGAATTATGAAATGTCAGAGGAAACTGGTTCAGACCAAAATATCACAAACCCCAGAAAAGGGCCAAATGAAACTGAACTCACCAATCTTCCTGAAAGAGAGTTTAAAATAAAAATCATAAACATGCACATGGAGGTACAGAAAAATATTCAAGAACACAGGGATGAATTTAAGACAGATTCAATCATTAAGAAATTCCATATCTGAAATGAAACAAACAATGGAGGAATTTAAAAGCAGATTAGTTGTAGTAGAAGACATGGTAAATGGGATAAAAATTAGAGAAGAGAAATACAAAGAAGCTGAGACACAGAGAGAAAAAAGGATCTCTAAGAGTGAAAGAATATTGAGAGAATTGTGTGACCAATCCAAACGGAATAATATCTGCATTATAGGGGTACCAGAAGAAGAAGAAGAGAGAGAAAAAGGGATAGAAAGTATTGAGAAGGTAATTGCTGAAAACTTCCCCAATCTAGGGAAGGAGATGGTCTCTCAGGCCATGGAGGTGCACAGATCTCCCAACACAAGGGACACAAGGAAGACAACACCAAGACATATAATAATTAAAATGGCAAAGATCAAGGATAAAGACAGACTTTTAAAAGCAGCTAGAGAGGGAAAAAAGATCACATACAAAGGAAAACCAATCAGGCTATCATCAGATTTCTCAACAGAAACCTTACAGGCCAGAAGGGAGTGGAATAATATATTTAATGCAATGAATCAGAAGGGCCTCGAACCAAGAATACTCTACCCGGCAAGGTTATCATTTAAATTTGAAGGAGGGATTAAACAATTTTCAGATACGCAAAAGCAGAGAGAATTTACCTCCCACAAACCACCTCTACAGTGCATTTTGGAGGGACTCCTATAGATGGAAGTATTCCTAAGGCTAAATAGATATCACCAGGAGAAATAAAACCACACCAAAGTAGAAAAATTAATTACCAAGCAGATGCAAAATCAAATCAACTACCCCCAAAGTCAATCAAGGGATAGACAAAGAGAATAGAATATGATTCCTAACAACATAAAGAATGGAAGAGGAAGAAAAAAAAAGTACCTTTAGGTTATGTTTGCAATAGCATACGAAGTGAGTTAAATTAGACTGTTAGATGGTAAGAGAAATGCCCTTGAACCTTCAGTAACCACGAATCCAAAATCTGCAATGCCAATAAGTACATACCTATCGATAATCACCCTAAATGTAAATGGACTGAATGCACCAATCAAAAGACATAGAGTCACTGAATGGATAAAAAAACAAGACCCATCTATATGCTGCCTACAAGAGACTCACTTGAAACCTAAAGACATACACAGAGTAAAAGTGAAGGGATGGAAAAAGATATTTCATGCAACTAATAGGGAGAAAAAAGCAGGAGTTGGAGTACTATCAGACAAAATAGACTTCAAAACAAAGAAAATCACAAGAGACAAAGAAGGACATTACATAATAATAAAAGGGTGAGTCCAACAAAAAGATATAACCATTATAAATATCTATGCACCCAACACAGGAGCACCTACATATGTGAAACAAATACTAACAGAATTAAAAGGAGAAATAGAATGCAATGCATTCATTCTAGGAGACTTCAACACTCCACTCACTCTGAAGGACAGATCAACCAGACAGAAACTAAGTAAGGAGACAGAAGCACTGAACAACACAATAGAACAGATGGACCTAACAGACATCTACAGAACTCTACACCCAAAAGGAACAGAATACACATTCTTCTCAAGTACGCATGGAATATTTTCAAGAACAGATCATACACTAGGCCACAAAAAGAGCCTCAGTAAATTAATAAAGATTGAAATTTTACCAACCAGTTTCTCAGACCACAAAGGTATGAAACTAGAAATAAATTACAAAAAGAAAATGAAAAATCCCACAAACACATGGAGACCTCAAAACATGCTCCTAAATAACCAATGGATCAATCAATGACCAAATAAAAACAGAGATCAAGCAATATATGGACACAAACGACAACAATAATTCAACACTGAAAAATCTATGGGATGCAGCCAAGGCCGTGCTAAGAGGAAAGTATATTGCAATAGAGGCCCACCTCAGGAAAAAAAGAACAATCCCATATGAACAGTCTAAACTCACAATTAACGAACAAGAAAAAGAAGAACAGTAGAAGGAGGGACATAATAAAGATGAGAGCATAAATAAATAAAATCGAGAAGAATAAAACAATGGAAAGAATCAATGAAAGCAAAAGCTGGTTCTTTGAGATAATAAACCAAATAGATAAACCCATAGCCAGACTTATCGAGAAAAAAAGAGAGTCTACTACATAAACAGAATCAGAAATGAGAAAGGAAACAGAATTATGAGAGAATACTATGAAAAATTATATGCTGACAAACCTTTCTAAAAATATACAACCTTCCAAGGCTGACCCAGAGAAACAGAAAATCTGAACAGACCAATTACCAGCAAGGAAATTGAATTGGTAATCAAAACCTTACCTAAGAACAAAACCACTGGACCAGATGGCTTCACCACTGAATTTTATCAAATATTTAGTGAAGACCTAATACCCATCCTCCTTAAAGTTTTCCAAGGAGTAGAAGAAGAGGAAATACTTCCAAAGTGATTCTATGAGGCCAGCATAACTCTAATACCAAAACCAGGCAAAGACCCCACCAAAAAAGAAAATTACAGACCAATATCCCAGATGAACAAAGATGCAAAAATACTCAACAAAATATTAGCAAACCGAATTCAAAAAAACATCAAAAAGATCATCCATCATGATCAAGTAGGATTCATCCCAGGGATGCAAGGATGGTACAACATTCGAAAATCCATCAACATCATCTACCACATCAACAAAAAGAAGGACAAAAACGACATGATTATCTCCATAGAGGCTGAAAAAGCATTTGACAAAATTCAACATCCATTCATGATAAAAACTCTCAACAAAATGGGTATAAAGGGCAAGTACCTCAACATAATAAAGGCCATATATGACAAACCCACAGCCAATATTATACTTAACAGCGAGAAGCTGAAAGCTTTTCCTTTAAGATCAGGAACAAGACAAGGATGTCCACTCTCCACACTTCCATTCAACATAGTTCTGGAGGTCGTAGCCATGGCAATCAGACAACACAAAGAAATAAAAGGCATCCAGATTGGTAAAGAAGAAGTCAAACTGTCACTGTTTGCAGATGACATGATACTGTATATAAAAAACCCTAAAGAATCCACTCCAAAACTACTAGATCTAATATCTGAATTCAGCAAAGTTGCAGGATACAAAATTAATACACAGAAATCTGTTGCATTCTTATACACTAACGATGAACTAGCAGAAAGAGAAATCAGGAAAACAATTCCGTTCACAATTGCATCAAAAAGAATAAAATACCTAGGAATAAACCTCACCATGGAAGTCAAAGACCTATACCCTGAAAACCACAAGACACTCATGAGAGAAATTGAAGAAGATACCAATAAATGGAAACACATCCCATGCTCATGGAGGACAGGAAGAATTAATATTGTCAAAATGGCCATCCTACCTAAAGCAATCTACAGATTCAATGCAATTCCTATCAAAATACCAACAGTATTCTTCAATGAACTAGAGCAAAAGTTCTAAAATTCATATGGAACCACAAAAGACCCCGAATAGCCAAAACAATCCTGAGAAGGAAGAATAAAGTGGGGGGAATTATGCTCCCTGACTTCAAGCTCTACTACAAAGCCAAAGTAATCAAGACAATTTGGTACTGGCACACAGCAGACCCATAGACCAATGGAACACACTAGAGAGCCCAGATATAAACCCAGGCATATATGGTCAATTAATATATGATAAAAGAGCCATGGATATACAATGGGGAAATGACAGCCTCTTCAACAGCTGGTGTTGGCAAAACTGGACAGCTACATGTAAGAGAATGAAACTGGATTACTGTCTAACCCCATACACAAAAGTAAACTCAAAATGGATCAAAGACCTGAATGTAAGTCATGAAACCATAAAACTCTTAGAAAAAAACATAGGCAAAAATCTCTTGGACATAAACATGAGCAATTTCTTCATGAACATATCTCCCCAGGCAAGGGAAACAAAAGCAAAAATGAACAAGTGGGACTATATCAAGCTGAAAAGCTTCTGTACAGCAAAGCACAGCATCAGCAGAACAAAAAGGCATCCTACAGTATGGGAGAATATATTCATAAATGACATATCCAATAAGGGGTTGGCATCCTAATTATATGAAGAGCTCATGCACCTCAACAAACAAAAAGCAAGTAAGCCAATTAAAAAATGAGCAGAGGAGCTGAACAGACACTTCTCCAAAGAAGAAATTCAGATGGCCAACAGGCACATGAAAATATGCTCCATATCGCTAATCATCAGAGAAGTGCAAATTAAAATCACAATGAGCTATCACCTTACACCAATTAGGATGGCCAACTTCCAAAAGACAAACAACAACAAATGTTGGCGAGAAAGGGTAACCCTCCTACACTGCTGGTGGGAATGTAAAATAGTTCAACCATTGTGGAAAGCAATATAAAGTTTCCTCAAAAAACTAAAAATAGAAATACCATTTCACCCAGTAATTCCACTCCTAGAATTTACCCTAAGAATGCAGGAGCCCAATTTGAAAAAGACAGATGCACCCCCATGTTTATCGCAGCACTATTTACAATAGCCAAGAAATGGAAGCAACCTAAGTGTCCATCAGTAGATGAATGGATAAAGAAGATGTGGTGCATATACACAATGGAATACTATTCAGCCATAAGAAGAAAACAAGTCCTACCATTTGCAACAACATGGATGGATCTAGAGGGTATTATGCTCAGTGAAATAAGCCAGGCGGAGAAAGACAAGTATCAAATGATTTAACTCATCTGTAGAGTTTAAGAATAAAGAAAAAGCTGAAGGAACAAAACAGCAGCAGACTCACAGAACCCAAGAATGGACTAACAGTTACCAATGGGAAAGGGACTGGGGAGGATGGGTGGGAAGGGAAGCATAAGGGGGAAAAAGGGGCATTACAATTAGCACATATAATGTGGGGGAGGGGGGACACAGGGAAGGGCATATAACACAGAGAAGACAAGTAGTGATTCTGTACATCTTATTATGGTGATGTACAGTGACTGTAATGGGGTTGGTGGGGGGGACTTGATAAAAGGGGGAGTCTAGTAACCATGATGTTGTTCATGTAATTGTAGATTAATGATAGCAAAATTAAAAAAAAAGAAGGAATAATATAAACTCATAACATGAAGCTTTTATAACCTTTGCACCAAAACTAGACACATAGTATAAGAAACGGAAACTCTAGCCTAGGTTCACTAATATATGTGGATGCAAAAATCCTAAAACCAAATATAACAGTACACTAAAATAAGTACATGTGACCAAATTGGTTTTTACCAAGAATACATGTATAGGTTAACTTAATAGTTCTGTTAATAAAGTTCAGTACACCCAAAGGTTAAAGGAGAAAAGCCACATGACTATTTGAATTGATATAGAAAAAAGATTTGATAATTTCATTTAAATTATCCTAGCAATATAGGAACAAAGGGGGACCATCTGATAATGGTATCAACAAAAGACCATAGCAAATATCCTATTTATGGATAAAATATTAAAAGCATTCCATTTAAAATCAGGAATAAAATAATAAAATAAAAACATACATTTGTATTCAACACTGTACTAAAGACCCTAGTCACACAATAGGACAAGAAAACAGAAATAAAATGTAAGAGGTGGAAAGGAGAAAAAGTCCAAATTGCCATTATTTGCAGAGAATGTTCTTGTAGACACAGAAAATGTAAAAGACACTTCCATCTCTGGCAGTGTGGTAAACTCAGTGTAGAGGAGACCACTTCCAAGTACAGAAAATATATTAATGCTTGTTAAAATATATTAAACAATATTTTCTGTAAGCATGCCTGAACTGGTGGTACAGTAAGGGAGGAATCAATTCTAAATGAATGTACCAGTCTACCAGTTCTGAATTAATAGGCAACTAATAACAATCGAAAATTGTCTTTATAAGTACAAGAGAAATTGAATAATTCAGTATTTGGCTGTCATCATTAAAATTCCCATTATTTTCTCATTTCTTTTTTGACCCATAAATTCTTTTGGAAAAAATTTTTTCAGTGTTAAATATATGAGGGAAATTTGGGTTATCTTTAAAAAATGATTGCTAAATGAATTACACTGTGGTCAGAGAATATGATTTTTATAATACAAATATTGTGAAACATGTTCAGACCTGCTTCCTGATCAATTTTCATAAATATTCCACCACATGGAAGATTTCAACATAGCACATTGAGTAATTAGATAACATTAAAAGACAAAAATTCAGCAGGTTACAGAAAATTGGAAGCTCACGATTAGCAAACACGATCTAATAAATAAAGAACACTGTACTCCTGCTACAGAATACATACCAGATCCATGTTTTACAAGTAAATTCTATCAAGCAATCAAGACAATGCCAATGTTCATCATAGAATGCCGTAATCATAGTAAAAACAAACCATAGGCTGATAGAAGATATTTGTAGTGCATATGACTAACAAGCAGCATATCCATAAAGAGTTTCTATAAACCAATAAACAAAGAATTCAACAGGGAAATGAGCAAATAAGAAGAACAAACAATTCACGTGGCAAATAAACATAGGAAGAGATGGTTGCTTTTACTAGTAACCCAGAAAATTAAAACCATCTATAGAAAGCCATGAAAACTGGTCTTTACTGCACGCTACACACAACAAATTCTAGGTAGTTCCAAGATTCACGGGAAACAGCAATTTTTAAAATATTTTAGGGGGAAACAACGGAATAGCTTGGTGATTTGTGAGGGAGAGAAGGCTTTCTTAAATGAAACACAGAGGCACAAATAAAATTTTAAAAACAATACATTTGAATAAATTCAAATTAAAAAATCTGATGAAACAACATTTAACAACTATCAATTGGCAAAATTTAAATTCTGCTATCAGCCTGAGCTGATAAGAATGTATAAACTAGTGGGAATAGAAAATAACCCAGCCATTTTAGAAAACAATTTGATTGTATCTTATAAAGAGGTATATCCTCTAAAAGTAATTCCATTCCTAGAGAAATTCTTACATAAATGCTCCAAACACATTTGTAAGAGGATTCAAAACTGCATCACAGTGGGAGAAAGTAAGGAATCAGCCTCGGTGCCCTTAAACAGGAAAGTGGAGCGATCAAATGATGGCATACTAATCTAAGGAATATGGTAATTCGGTTTAAATGAAAGCACTAGAGCTCCATATATCAAAATGTATCTGTCTAAGGCCATGCCAAGGAAAAAAGCAAGCAACAAAATAATCTGTATAACATAATATCATTTAGGTAAAGCTTACAAACATGCAAAAAAAATAGGATTTGTGTGCATGCGCATGTTAAGTAAAAGTACACACATATCCATGAAAATCATAAACACAAAGTTCAGAATATTCATAACCTCTAGAAAGAGAAGGTGCAGACATACAAGAAGAGGGGCTATACATATGCTTCACTTCTGTCAGTAATGACATTTTTAAAAAAGAGCTGAAGCAAATGTGACAAAATGTTCTTTATGACAAAAGTGCCATGGCTACACGGGTATTCACTAGCTTATTCCTTAGATTTTTCTGTGTGCTCAAAATATTTCACAGCTTCAAAAACATATGATCCATTTCCTCCAACCACTCAAAGCAGAAATTCCTCATTTAATGTTTCTAGCAATGTCCATTCACCTTCTATGTGACCACTTCCAGAAGTGGGGTGCTCACCAGAATAGATTACATATTCAGAATGCCCAGTATCTGACCTGACAAGGATGTATGCTATTTTTGGAATTTTTCAGTCTTAGATGCAAAAGAGCAAAAAGATTAGGGGCTAAAAAGAGAGAAAGGAACTCATTGCATATAATACATTTGCAGAATTGCAGTTAAATATTTCAAAGCCTTAGCTAGCTGCCAGAAGACATAAATGTCTGAGACCCGTCGTGACTCTTGCATTACCAAGATTGCCATCATCCATCACAATCTCTACCCGCCCCGTCCATGTGGCTTCTGCGACATCACCAACCAGTCATTCCCAGCTCACAGGTGCCCCGCTCACAATGTCAACATGTGCCATGACAGCAGCTCCTTCTTTACTTTTTATAATAGCATGGTTTTTTAATGGGCAGGCATAAAATAATCTTCTTTTTATAACAATTCTGTCATTGGAAGCTTCTGGTATTTATAAAGTTCTCGAAAAAAGCAGCCTTTTACTGAACTTGGTGATGCAGCCAATTCTGTTGGTGGGCAGATTTGACTGTTAAAAAAGTTCTTCCCCAAGGAATCTGAAATCTGTCTTCCCTGAAACTTTTCACCACTTGGACCTGATTCTGCCCTTGGAAACCCTGAGATGAGCTTCTCTAGTAGGAATAAGTGTGTGTGTGTGTGCGTGCGTGTTGTGTGTGTGTGTGTCAGTTATACATTCTATACATATTTCCTATATATTTTTTAATTGTACCCCATGTTTTCTGTGCTTTTAAAGGAAATATTCCCATTTCTGAGTCTGCCAAGATTCACATAGGAGGGAACTACAGGCAAAGAAACTAACAAAGATTGTAACAAGAATTATTTGAAAAATACATAGACCTTAAGGTGGTTATGTTTTTAAAATGTACCTACTTAAAGTAATTGAAATTGGAATATCAATTGCCTGTCACTTCTGAGAAAATGGTACCTTTGGTTAAGAAACATAATTTCACTAACAGATTGTTCATCATTATGGTTTTTATACAGTTGGAATCCAACACAGTTTCATTGAAAAAAATTATGACACTTGATTTTCTTAAAAGCTGGTGATTTATGAGAACCACTTAGTAGGTATTATAGGGAATATTTTATTGGAAGTAGAGATGGTGCACGATGACACATTCTTTTAGGGGGTAGACTCTGGGTGTGTGATATGTATATAGTTATGAACAATTATAATTTTAACAGAGGGAAAATCAAACATTGGTTAATGTCCTCTTCTCATGGACAGAGAGAAGGGAGGAAAAAAAGGCAAGAAAAGAGGGCAGAGAGAAGGAAGAGAGTAAACTCAATCCATTCTACACAAACAGTGAAGATTCAAGGGCGCCAGACCTCAACCCTGGGCTCCCCAGCGAAGAACCACAGTGTGTCTTCCCCCAGGATCACACGTCCACACAAAGGGACGATTTGGCAGAGCCCTCGGCCAGATTAAACTATCTATAGTTGCTGGTCCTCCAAAGGGGTGTGTGATACAAGGTCACCCTGGGTACCCCAATTCACGCACTACTGCACCTGCTTAATCCATGCCTAATACTGTGTAAACAACTATGAATTCATACAAATTCTGACTATTGTTTTTGGCCACTCTGTGGCTTCCTGAACAAATATTAAAAGGAATTCTCTAAAACCTATCATAACTGTTGGTTTTTCCTCTTAAATCCTGATGTTTTTAGCTTCTCTAGTCCAGCCCTGAGCAGAGGTCTGTGTTTAATTTAAGACAATCTCTACATCCCAGGCCTAAACTGCCTCGGACAGCTCCAGCTCTCCTCTTTCTACCCATTTCACATTGAGAGCCTCTGCAGCTCCTTCCAAAGGCCCAATGCTGCCAGGTCAGTGAGGCTCACAAAGCCCCTTGGCTTGGGAAAGAGAGAATGTCTTTGCCTTTGTTCAAGGGCTCAACCTGGTCGTGGATCGACCCTGTACCCCATGTTTTTTGAGGGAGAGTTGGGATGTCATGGAAAAAGGGATGGTCTGCAGGTCAGGAAACTTTTCTCTTCTGGCTCTGCAACCACCCAGCCAGCTATATGACCCCAGAAATGTTCTTGAACCCAAATTCCCGGCTCATAAAACAATTTCATACACATCACCTCCTTTGCCTCTCATAAAAACTCTATAGTTTCTGTTCCTCTCACTCAGAATGAATTCATAGCCCTTGCTGTGGCCAACGAGGCCCTGCATGATCCTCTCTGGCTCCCTCTCAGACCTCATCCTCTCTGATTCTCCTTTTTGTGCTTTCTGTTCCTTTCACACTGGCCTCCTGACTGTTCCTCAATTGCACCAGGAAGATTCCTGCCCCAGGGCCTTTGCCCTTGCTGCTTTCTCCCTGTATGCTCTTTCCCCAAATATCCATACCATTCACTTTCCTCATGATGATGCCTGCTCAAACATTGCCTTTACTGGCAAGATGTTCCTTGTCCACCCTATTGAAGAACAGTTCTTTACCCTCCACCCCCTGTCCCTTTTCTCTCTGTCCCCTTATTCACTTCATCTTTCTTCATAGCAGTCATCACCCTCTGAAACATTGCTTGTTTTTCTGTCTCTGTTATTGTCTTCTTTGCTCACTGCTGTAACCCCATGATCTAGAAAAGTGCCCAACACATAAATGCAAGAAATATTTTATACCTGAGTCAGCGGTGTTGTCTCCTAAGTTATGTGTCAGGAAAATGTGAGTTAGAGAGGTTAAGTAAGTTGCCGAGGACATGGAGCTAGTAACCACAGTGACGCTCATTCACCTCACTCAAAGTTGGAAGACCAGGGTCTACTCCCAACTCCTGCATTTCCCAGCCGGGTGACTTTGGGAAATGACTTATCCACTCTGGATTTTGAACTTTATTTAACAATGTAGCTTTTCAAATTTTCACAGCTTTCCAATTTACATAATTCATTAAGGTCTAATCTTATTTGTCCCTACCAGTCACACCACTCTGTGAGTTAGCAAGATGAGTAGCAATCCTAGTGGTTCAGAGAAGTCAAACGCCTTCCTAACATAACCCAGTTAGGAGGTGGCGGAAGCAAGCCTTCTTGCCCAATTCAGGGCTCTGAGGTCTGCTCTAGACCTACTTTGTTCCCGCTTTCTTCCCCTAGAGGATGCTCATTCAACTTCCTAGTATCAGTCTGATTATCCAAATTCCATGTATTTCAGGGCTTGCCTTTGAAACACTTCCCATCTTCCCAGCTGTCGACTGGTCTCCCCTTCCACCGAACAGATGGCATATATGGAATTTACACCACTCAACTTGATGCTGGTAAACTATCTTGGGTTCATGTTATTCTAATTGATATCTTCTAACTAATAAGACATTATTGGCAGACAATACATCCCAATATTGTCCACTTCCATGTTTCAAATACCATCTGAATGTCAAATTTGTATCTCTGGCCCAGTGTTCTCTTCTGGGCTCTGGATCCAACTGCCCAAGTGACTTCTCCACGTGGACGTCTTACAAATGCCTTGGTTTAGTATGTCCAAAACAGAACTCATGATCTTTCCCCCAACTGCTTCTCCCCCAATCTTCCTATCTTGTAAAAAAAATCGCCACCTCCCAGATGTTCCAACAAGATGCCTACGTGTAGTTCTGATCCGTTCCACTAACCAAACCCAGTGAACACTACCTGCTTGAGTGGCATCTACTCCTCCTCAACCTAGAAGATACCGTCATCACTGATGTCTACCTGCTGCACAGGGCGTCACATCCCCAGTACTCCACGTGGCAGCCAGAGCACTTTAAGGTGCAAATATGAGCAGGTAGTGTCCCTGTTTTTAAAATCTTTTAGTAACTTCCTACTGATCTAAAGGAAAAGGCCAGGTCCTTAACCAGACCTCCAAAGCTCTGCGTGATCTTCTCCTCGCCCTTCAGCTTTATCTGGAGCCACTGCCCTCAACAATATGTTCCACGAGGCAGGCATTCATTCTCTTCCTTGGCCTGCTAAGCATGTCCCCTGCTCAGTTACACAGTATTCAGGACACTGTCATTCACTGACCAGTTCCCAAGACTTGCTCCTCCCTTAAGAGGCAAGGTTTCGTTTGAAATATGGGGAATCCTGGCAATGCCTTGTACATGCTCAAAAAATGTTAAAGTATTCCCTGTCAGCCATTTGGTACCTTGCAAAACCACACATGTCATCATCACACACAGGCAATAACACACTGGAATGTAGAAGAACTAGTTCAGGCTCTTCCCTATGGCTTATAATATTCCAAGGTCTTCCTTGGGATAGTCCTTGAAATTGTTAGCCTAAAAAGGCACTTCAGACCCAAACAAAACTGCAGAAACAGGTTCCTTGAGCTAGGTAGGCTTTCCGGAGGCAATATTGCCTAGGTTCCTGCCTCTGAGCTTATCTATCAGCCCAAGCAAAAGACAAGGGGCTACTAACAGCCTTTAGATGGTGATTTCTTAAAGTTAATGAAAATGTCATGAGATGCAGCCAGGCTCTGCGCTAAAAGCCGAAGATAAAAGGTCCAGCGGAACACCTGCCCTCAAAGAGATTTCATCTTGAGAGACAGGAAGGTAAATTAATGCTTTAAACTGTCTGTGGAAAATCCCCTCCTAAAAGGAATGTACAGGGTGCTACAGAGCTTTAGGGGGGTGAATTGTGGCTCCCAAAACCATGTGTCCAGGTTCCAGCCCCCAGAATGTGTGACAGTGACTTTATCTGGGAAAAAGAGTCTTTGCAGATGTAACTAAGTTAAGGATCTTGAGATGAGATCCTCCTGGATTTAGTGTGGGGACCTAAGTCCAAGGACCAGTGTCCTTATAGGAGACAGGAGAAGAGAAGACAGAAACACAGGGGAGAAGGCCATGTGAAGACAGAGGCAGGGATGGAGGGCTGGGGCCATGAGCCAAGGAAAGCCTGGAGGCCCCAGAAGCTGAAAGAGACGAGGAAGGATCCTCTCCCAGAGCCTTCAGCGGGAGGATGACCCTGCCAAAACCTCTATTTTGAATTTTTGGTCTCCAAAACCATGAGAGCAATCTGTTGTTTTAAGCCACCCAGTTTGTGATCATTTGTTGCAGCACTAGAAATAAACACAAGGGCCAGCAGCTAAGTCTGCCTGGAGAGTGAGGGATGGCCTCCCAGTGGAGACGACATTAGCCCTAAGTTTTCTAGAACAAGAAGGAAAAAGTGCTGGACAAAAAGGGGAAAGCATATTCCAAGCAAAGGGACTTGCATGCGCAAGGTCACTGAGGCATGTTCGGCAACATGCACTAGGCACTGCATGCGGTTTGGAAATGCTTGGCAGAGAGTGTTCACATGGGAGAGCCGGCGATGAAGTTGGAGAGGTGGGTCGTGTAGGGCCTTGTGGGTAAAGCCAAGAAGCTGGAAAATAATCCCAAACACTCTGGAGAGCATTAGAGGATTTTAAGCAATAGAGTGTCATAATCAGATTTACATTCTAGATGGATCCGTCTGACACAGCTGGAAGGGGGCCCAATAAGGGGGCCAGGGCCCGGTTAGGGACTTGCTGAAGGGTTCTGGGCAAGATACAATGAGGATCTGAACTCAGACAATGAGGAGAAAAAGATAAACACAAGAGACGTGAAGTAGGTAGACCCGAACTGACAGGGTTCATCAGATTCACACTGAATCTTCACATTCATTGTGACTTAACAAGAATAAAATATGCATTTATTCTCATTTTGCTTTTTTTTCTGCCTATTTTTTTCTTTTTTTTAAATATAATTTATTTTATTATCATTAATCTACAATTACATGTGCAATATTACAGTTATTAAACTACCCCTTCATCAGGTCCCCCCCACCAACCCCATTACAGTCACTGTCCATCAGCGTAGTGAGATGCTATAGAATCACTACTTGTCTTCTCTGAGTTGTACTGCCCTCCCCGAGCCACCCCAACATTACATCTGCTAATTGTAATGCCCCTTTTTCCCTCTTATCCCTCCTTTCCCGCCCCTTTTCCCCAGTCCCTTTCCCTTTGGTAACTATTAGTCCGTTCTTGGGTTCTGTGAGTCTGCTGCTGTTTTGTTCCTTCAGTATTTTTTCTTTGTTCTTATACTCCACATATGAGTGAAATCATTTGATACTTGTCTTTTTCGGCTTTTTTCTGCCTATTTTTTAACCCAAGGATATAGATAATAGATAAACATCAGTGTTTTAAAGGTCTCTTTGTTTCTCAAAGTACTTTAAACATTTCCTTCCAGAAAGCAGACAGTCAAGTCATAGTTGCCATTGGGGGAAACTTTGGCAGGTGGCGAAGGAGAAGGTGAAATCCCCTCAACCCTGTGTGCAAACACCATGATCAATGTTGTGACAACGTGTGAATTAAATAGGCAAGAAGGGTCAGTGCAAAGAGGGGAGGTTTCTGGAGCTTCCTGGAAGAAGGATGGAAGATGATATGCGGTGAGCTCCAGGGAATTTGGAACTCAGGGCTTGTTTACTGAACAGCTGTTAGCAAGTCCCCTATGGCATGACTCACCCTGGCAGCCCCACCACCTTCCAGAATTCAAGTTGCCAGACTCCTTTGCTGGATCCAAAATAGGAAAATTCAGACCAAATCCTTCCACCATGTACCGTCCATGACATAGGCTAAAAAATCCAGGAAGGGGGCTTTCCCAGCTCCACCCTTCCCCTCATGGCTCAACTGGCCCAGAGACACTAATCTCATTTTCTCGGGGACCCACCTCAGGCCCTCCTTCTGTCTGCCAGCTCCCACTTCTGCCAAAGAGAGAAGACAGAGGGGGAGATGCTAATGCCGGAAGAAACAAGATCCAGTATCAGGATCTGGCCCTGAGCCTGCTGACTTTGAGCAACCTCCCTGCCCCTCTTAGGCCTGCCAAAGTTCTAGCCCAATCTTTTCACTTTCCCACGTGTGGATTATCTGCCCTTCTACCAGATCACTGTGGAGTGACCTTTGCTCAGCAAAGGCTCAAAAGACACAGAATCATTTTAGCCAAATTCACACTAGTCCCCAATCTCTGCTTATGTGTCCAGGTCTCTGAGTTCAAAGAGGATCAAGAACAAACCACACGTAAGGATTCACTACACTTCCTGCCATCCAAACATGGACTGAACAAGGACAGAGGAGGCAGGGAGGCTGGCTCTGGGAGCTCCAGCCACAGCTGAGGCCACAGCAGGTTGTACACCATTCTCGAGAAATATCAGCCCATGGCCAAGCCTGACAAGCTTGGTGCTACTGTCAGCTTCATTTCCTTTCTGGGCCTCCAGAGAGCTGGAAATAGTCCCAAACATACCATTTATGGGATAAAGGCTAAAAACTATGGCAAAAGGGATGGTGATATAGTGCTGTGATCGATGAGTGGTAATGACTATCGTCATGCCTTCTGTCCTCTTCCTCCTATCTTCCTTCTTTTTATTCTTCTCCTCCCTTCTTCCTTATTCTTGTTCCTTTTCAATGAGGTCTACCTACCTTAACCCTGATTAAGAATGCACATCTTTAGAATCTCAAAGTACCTAGTTTAAAAGCACAGCATGAACTAGTTAGCATCCTACACTATGTAAGACTGGAAAAGCAAAAGTACGGAAAAGCAGAAAATGCCCTCCAAATTGAGAGTGCTATTAGATCGGCTGTGGGGCTGACACTCCATTTTCATGATTCATCAAAAGGGTGTGAAGGTGCACCCCGGGTACCACAGGGAGATAGAGTGACCATCCACGGAGAGTTCAGGCAAATGAAAAATGGCACTGAAGTAAATAACAGCATATTAAATGATTTACCAAGTGCTCTTCTGTGAATTAACAATATTTTCCATAGGCCAACACTATTTGTGTGTACATGTTGTAAAGCTGGAGGAAAAAAAAAGAAATCAACATCTCAACAAGAAAACTTTTCCCTTTCTCGGAAGTCAGAGTGACCCTGCTTGCCCTCTAAATTGCTTCCAGAAGTTTAAGTTATCAAAGAGTGTTTCATACTCTTTTGGTTGATCATTCAACTGACAGAGACACATTTCCTCTCGAAGCTAAAGCTGCAGTTCGTGATTTGTCCCTCTCATTCCCCTGCCAAGACCTGGCCTTCGTTCAACTGATGAAATACAGATATTGAGGAACCCAAGACCCATCCATTGCTCCAGAATCATTTTCCCACAACAGCAGTGGGGTCAGAAGAAGTAGAGGCTCCAGGATTCGATACAAGTAACCCACCCATTCCCAGGATGTGATAAATAGCTCCCTGGCCAGAACCAGACCCCGAGTCTAAGATCAATGACACACCTATGCTCCAGAACTCTGTTCTCCCCGCCACATAGGCAAAAAGAGCAAAGACCCCCCTCCCACTTTCCCAGAGGGGCCCCCAAACCAAGGGGAGAGTTCTAGGAAATGAATTAAATGACCTGACGCAGCATTACTCAGAGTGAACAACCGAGCAGCAGCAAGGGAGACACTTACCCTGGAGCTGTCTCTACATACCAGTCCCACATCAAGGCTGAACCTGTGTAGTTCCCGCAGTGCATTAAGGAAACCCGTCACCAAATAAAGATCTTGGGCTTCCAGTGAACTCTGCTAATATAACCCTTCTAAAAGAACTCAAACCCTTCTCCCCCTGAAATAATAAGTACATTTATGTTCATCACATGCTCACCCAAAGGGTAAGAATTAAAAAAAGTATAATGCCTTCATATGATGTGTTAATCCAAATAACCCAAAATTCAGGGGGGGAAATTATAAGCGTGTTTATCATATATTAACTACAGGGGTACATGACCAAACACTACGCAGGTATTGAAATGATGTACGTGAATGGTATTTAATAAGATTGGGAGCTCCTTATGTTCTGAGACTAAGTGAAGAAATCATGACACAAAATTAAGTATATAGTATCATTTTTGTCAACCATGTGATAACATACATTACAAAGGGGTTTACAATAGTTTTTCTGGGAAATGAAATAATGGATATTTTCCCTTTATACTTTTGCTTCCCTTTTTAGATTTTCTACGCTTAGCACATGTTGCTTTTATACACATGAAGAAATAAGTTTCTTAATTTAACAAAGCCATGGTTTTCAGGGATGAAGACATTGAAGAGGATGTGCTGAGCTGCAAGGTGGCCAGACCACCTCAGCTATTGTGCCAATCGCTGCCCCCAAGCATGAGCTCTGAGGAAGGAATGATCCAGAGTGGTCCCTGACTCCACCCACAGCACTACATTCTAAACTCTCTGGCTGTGAGCAAACTATTTCATGACTCACTCTAGGCCCCTGGGCTGGTCACTTCTCTTAAAATAATCCAGCTGGCAAACTGCACACAGTGGTGTTGGGAGGATTAATTCATTCATGTTTATAGACAACCTCTCTGAGATTCTTGGATGGGAGTCCCTTCACGCTACAGAGTGGGAATATTCAGCTGAATACATTTCCAGGGCAAACTTCCTGCCTCAAATTCTCTAAACTCAATGCAGATGCCCAAATTCAGAATGAAATTTATGTAAGTTGGCTAGCAGACCATGCACCATTATAATAAAAATGAATTGGATGTCAAATGCCGACAGCCAACGGAACACCAGCACATGGGGCCTTCCTGGGGAATCATTAGGCGGGGCCCACAGGCCCCGTGCTAGGCCAGCGCTGGGCCATCAATGAGCAGGGCTGCTTGGCACTGGGCAAGCATTAACCCTTCCCAGGTTACGTATATCTCCGCCACAGGGGTGTGAATGGTGCCGGGAAAATCAGTACAGGCCCAGCGGCCCTAAACCCAGCAAAAATAAAATCATGAGGCAGAAAATCCAGGATGTGGCATCAGAATGCTGGGAAGGCATGAGTATTTTTGAAGAAGAGCAGCGGCAGCTCCCCCAGATGAAGAACTGGCTTTGGACCATCTATGGGAGAACAGTCACCCACACGGCAAGCTGCCCCTCGGCAGAGGCCAGCACTTGGTTCTGGCTATGCAGCCGCCAGCCGGGGACAGTGGGAACTGTGCAGAGGCCTCAGGCACTCCTCAAGGCCCGGGATGCTGTTTTTCCTGCTCCCATCTCATCCCAGTTGGAGGACAAGCCAGAGCTCATATGTCAGAGAAAATGGAATGCCCCAGTCAGCCCAGAAGATATGGAATTGAACTTCAGAGGTTGGTTTGTAACCATACCTCAGGGATTCCAGCTGAAAGCCAGGAAAACAGAGGTAAGAAAGGCCACAAGAGTTGGTTTTGGACATCTTCTTTCAAAAAATTTTGATTTACAGGTTACAGTTTACAGATTATTGATTTACAGATTACAGGTGGAGAAGGCTAGTTAAGTCATGACTCGCCTCCCTCAGGGCATCCCCCTGCTTCAGGCCCCTAGACTGGTAGATGGTGTAAGAAATGTAAGGAAATTAACGTCCTCTGCTCCTCTCTCCCATGAAGGGACCTATTTCCTTCTACCTCTGGGGCTGGCAACTCACGGACCCCATTCCAATGTATAGTTCACCTTGAACTCCAGCTCCAGCCTGCTTAGGGCAGCAGGATGCCATTGTCATAGCACCTATTAGCCTAGTAATATTAAATACAACTATTGCTCTCAGATATTCAAAAAACAGAAATAGGGATCCTTGTACTCTTTCACATATTATGGATTTAGCTGGCTATTAACTGAACCCACCTCAAACGTGGTAGCATGTAATAGTTTGCTCTTAAGTGGTACCAACTCAGAAGAGGTATGTAAGCCAAGTGGAGACTGGCATCCATTTTGCTCTGGACTTTGTGCACAACTATTCATGAAAATCTCACATGAGCTGCCCCATCTGAAAGACGAGGGGGCCACATGGACATGCTTGTCCCAGGAAGGTTGGGGGAATAAAGGTAACCACTGAAAGCATGGGGGGGACAAGGCTGGTGTGGATTCAGATTGTTATTTCTGGCGAACAGAAGAAGGACATTTGGTTTTATTGAACAGATAAAAGCCAACATGTCTAAATGGCAATAACCTGGGAGAGAGAGAGAACATGGCATGCCCCAGGTTCTGAAAGGTATTCCTCAGAAATGTAAGGAAACCTCCCTTACTGAAACAGAGAAGAAATGAAAGTGTGGCAAGCCTAGGTAAGGGGGACACAGACAACGGTGTATCTAGGATGCAGGCTTCCTCAGCGACCCCATGACTGAGGCAGGGGGTCTGAGTTCCTGCTGCCTCTGACCAGAGGAACAAAAGGCACAGGAACAGCCCTGCCATCCTCCAGGACAGCGGCAAGCGAGCGTGCAGAACGTGTTCCCCCTCCTAGCGCTTTTCCCTCTCCAGTGACTCTCCATCCAAATCCCTCAGAAGTTCACAGAGTCTGCTTAAGGGGTGATAAACCCAAGAGAGTCATGGAGGGGAAAGAGCTGTGAAAGCGGAGGTGGAAGGAAGGCATGTGCCTGTGTCAGGTAAGGGGTTATGAACAGCACCGGCCCTTCTGCTGCTGCTTCTCAGATCTGCCTGCTCTTTGCTCCGGTATACAATGTAGGGCGAGGAGTCCCTGCATCACACTTCCCAGACTCCCCCGCCAATTGGCCTCAGGCTACCCTTGGCCAAAGGGGGGTACAGCAAGTGGATGGAAAAGAGAATCCAGATCATTCTTCCCCAACCAGCTGCTTCATGAAGTAGCTGCGACTCCCCCCGACTCCCAGGACCTGCTGGCTGCCCTTCCCTCGGTGGCCCTGTCTCCCCCCATGGCTCCAGCTCCCAGGGGGCCTGGCCCTGGGCTCCGGGAACACCACCTCCTACCTCGGTGCCCCAGCCTCGTGCTGCTGCTGATCTCGGGGTGCCTCACATTCTGCTTAGCTTGTCAGCTGTTCTGACACCTTTCTAACTAACTTCCTCTGTATTAAGTTCTCTCTGCTGATCTCTGGGCTTCTGGTTCTCTGACTGGATCTTGGCAGATGCACGGTAGGATTGAGGACCCTTATACCATTGGTGCCGACCCCCAATCTCTGTATTGTATGAGGTCCGGCTGCCAGCTGCCAGCATCTGTACCTCTGTGCCTGAAGCCTTTTTTGGTAACCTGAGCCTCTTTTGCTCATATGCATGTTCAAGGCAGGCTGCAAGTGCAGGAGAATTCACACACACACACACACACACACACACACACACACACACACACACCCGGGGCCTCCCTCAACGTGAAGGATAAGAGCTAGTGTACACCCAGCTCTCTCAGCCCTCAGGCAGTAAAACTGTAAAGCGCCTGTACCAGATCAGCTCCCAGAATTCCCCAGGGGAACACAGCTCCAGTTGTCCACAGCAGCAACTTGACTGACAACACGCCTTCCCTTCTCTGTCTCTTTCCCACGCTACTGTGGTTTCTACCTCCCAGATAAATTTTGCACTTGAATCCTTGGCTCAAAGTCTGCATCTGGGAAAACCTAAATACATTAAAACTAAAGTAAGGACCCTTTTTTCTTTTCCTCCAAGGTCATTATTCTTTGTGGAAGTTAGGAAAGCAATGTCCGGAAAGAACACAGGGCCCCCTCAGCCATGGGGCTGCAGCTGGAGAGGGTGGACGCCCTTGCTCACCAGTTGGGTGAGGCCTAGCTGGGCAGGTGGTGGCGGGCGGCGAGGTTCCTGCAGCCTCCGCAGGCCTGGGGAATGACCCTTAGAAGGGCACAGTCTCGAGGCCTCTGTCTTCTCCGACCTGTTTTCTTTCAAAGCACCTTCTGACTATCATGGCGGAGAATCAGAGGGAGCCAGAACACCTTTGACCCTGAGGAATCTTCTAAACCAACATTTTTGATTTTCTGGCACATGAAGGGGAAAAGAGCAAAGGAACCTGAAGGGCTTGTGTGTGCTTCCAGTGAATTCTAGGCAAGTGAAATAATGACCTTGGCCCAGACAGCAAAAGACAAATTTAATTTACGTGCTTCAGGCCAACTATGGAAAAATCATTTAGAAGGAAAAAAGAGAAGTCTAAACTGCAAGTCAATAGCAACACACATCACACATCCCCATGGTATGTGCTGGCCTCTGTGAGTGACTCTCCTGTTCCAACATTCCCCATCGGTGCACAGCCTGGTGTTTCCACGAGGGTCTGGTCTGAAATACCATCCCGAATCTGCCCAGCCTCAACTCTGAGGCTGGGTCTGCTGATTCTCCTCCCCCATGGCTGTGGCTGTCCCGTCTCTCTCTAGCTTCCCCTCCATAACCCAGGCTTCAGGACTCTCCTTATTTGTAACTTCTTAATTTAGACCCAGGCCAGTAGAAATGTACACAGTGAGCAGAGGAGAAGGTCTTATACTAGCCAGAACTTCTGTGCCGAGAATGGCCTGTCAGTTGAAGAGGGCCAGAGCCCCTGCCTGATGGCCTGGGCCACCGGAGGAGACTCTTCAGGGATGAATAATTCACGTGTCCCACAAAGGAGATGTTTACGGACACATTCTCTGCTTCTCTGGCATTCTTCTCCATGAAGCCCAAGCCACCCTGGAGATTGTAAGTAAAACAAAGTCTTCTGGGTAAGGAGTAATCGAGTTTATTTTTAAATCCCAAGGACTTAAAAGCATGTCCATAATCAGAAACTCTCAGTTCCATCCTAACACACAGACAAATGCAGAGAGAGAGAGAGGGAGAGGAAAAGACAGACAGAGAGAAGGAGAGAGAGAAAGGGAGGGAGAGAGAGGAAGACAGACAGAGACAAAGGCAGGGGTAGAGAACATCCAGACGCACATCAGCCCTAAAGCCTAAGAAGGGGTCAGTGGGAGGCCCAAAAGCCAGTGGCCACCCCCCGAAAAAATTCCTGCAACTTGAAAACTCACTATTAATCTTTTTAAACTTTTCTGCTCTTGGCTGTCTACTCTACTCTTACATCTCTATAGAACTTAGGAATTCTCTGTCCAGTGGTTCCCAAAATCTCAGTTTGCAGTTCCCTTAACATCTCAGCAATTTCTACACAATGGGGCTAGGCTAAAAGAGCTATTTAACAGTTCTATTCTGGCACAGTTAAGTCCAAATAATAAGTACTGATATCCTAATAACTTAGTAGTCATTTGGGTAAAAAAAAATGGTGTATATCATCCTTAGCCATAATTACTTACTAAAAGGATGTGTCCACCTGTCAGACACTACCCAACTTCTCAGACTTCTCAGACGGGACGGACCACTACCACTTCCTGCTCCACAGTGGCCCTTTGCAGAACTGGTACTGCAGCCACAGAGATCGGTCTCACTAAGAGGTGTTGATGCCGAAAGGCATGTTGTGCGATTTTCAACATCGACACTGGTGAGGTAGTAGTTTGTGTGGTATTTGACAGATGTCAGGGATTGCTGAACTTCCTTCAAAAATATTTAAAAATTCCACAAAACGTCTGAGTTCACTGAGGCACCCTGGGGTGCCTCGGGGCATAGTTTGGGAAACAGTCTTCCTGCCTTAAGAAATGTTCTCAACATAATGAAACTGTTTGCCTATGACTTTCTCCTGTGTGTGTGTGTGTGTGTGTGTGTGTGTGTGTGTATACATAAATCCATAACCAAAACAAATAAACAAATATAAATTCATACATGAATAAAAGTGCATAAGAAAAGATCTGGCAGGATCCAAACCAAACTGGAAGCTGCGGTTACCTCCATGGGGACAAATAACACTGGGGGGAGATGAGGTGCAGGGAAGCTTCCATTTTATCTGTGATGTGGGATTTTTCTTGAAGAGAATGTTTCTAGGTGGCTCTGTCGTGAAATGGGTAGCACACTGGACTTGTAATACAATTGTCAACAAAAATAAAAACTCAGTTTTGATGTAGCCATGCACAAAAACGTTCCCTACAACACTACTTCAGATAGTGCTGAATTCTGTGCCAACTCCAGGGAAGGCACTGATCTCCCAAAGCCCTCTGCCAGCTCCGTGGGCACTCCACCACGTGAACACTCACTCCCTGCTCCTTACAGCTTCCCTTCAGGGAACTCCCTTCAACAGGGATTCCCAGAGGTGCTAGTCAGAACTGTCTGTAGGCTTTCCCACCCTGACCCCTCCCGCCGCCTTCCCAGAGCCTCACTGCTCATTCCTCACCACCTGATGCTGCGGGAGGGAGGGAGGCAGAAAAGCTGGCCCTTTGGTGTCTGCAGATGGTGCCTGGAGGCTGCTGGCAAGGACCACATTTCCCAGCCTGCCTTTCATCTAGGTGGAGCCGCAAGGCTGGATCCCACCAATGAGGGAAAGGGAGGCAGAATTCTGCGCTTTCAAATTTGTCCTGAACTACTGCTAAGAAGACATTCCCCCTCCTATAGTCAAACAGGACTGTCCCCCAATCCCCTTGCTGCACCCATTTCTCTGCTCCTTTGCCCACCTCTTTTCCCTTGATGAGAATGTCCTGGTGGGGGAGTTGGGGGTTGGGGGGGTGCAGGAACCAAAAGTGAGAAATGGAAGCTGTTTCCCACCCCCAACCCTAAGTGATGGCAGAAAAGTGAGCCCAAGAGAGACAGAGAGAGAGGGGAGCCAGAGCTGAAAACAATGAATAAAAAAAATCCATTGAAACAACAACTAAAAAAATACATAAATAGACAACTATAAAATAAAATGGTAAAGTACATAAAACTGTCAGGGGGCAGCCTTCAGGAACAACTCTACTTTATAAGTTGTGTTCCTCCAAGAGAGCTGCACTGTATGGTGACCTGTTTCATTGTCCTTATGACCAAACAGAAGGAAGTCCTGGGAGGCAGGGACTACTGGCCTGCAGCACAGGACTTCAGAGCTGACCGCCCTCAGTCTGTGGGGCCGGCCTGAGAACCCAGGGCCTGGCTCCCTGAGCTGCCCTCAGCGCAGGTCAGAGCCCACCGCTTTCCTGCAGCTACTCCTCGCGTCACACAGGAGGTAGGAGAGAAGGAAGGCCCAGGAGGGCCCCAACCAGAACTCAGCATTGAGTCTGCATCAGTTCCATGGTGCAAATCTGCAGAACACCAGCTCATAAGGAGGACCGGAGATTGTAAGCAGCAAGGTGACTACGAGGCTCTCAGAAATGGACCCAGGCTCAAGCCGCACCGCAGCTCCTCACCATGCGGATTAAGTCCCTTTCTGTCCCCAGTGCTCCGTGGCCAGTGAGGAGCCTGCTAATCGCTAAGAGTCTGAGAGAATCACCTCGCTTCATCATGTTACTCTGGTCATTCAGTGCGTCCAAAAGAGGGCCTGGAGGGAACTTCAGTCTGCCCCAGGACATTCTGCTGAGGCACCCAGGGCCCTTGTGGAAGGCCAGGGCCTCTCCCCTTTGTGCAGAGTGAGAGCCCAGACAAAGCGCCTCCCTCCCTGGGCCCCCTGCGCCCCCCTCTCTGACAGTCCTGAGCCCCCTGTTGCTGCTGTCCTCGCCTCCCGTCAAAGGCCCTACAATTATGCATAATTTATTCCACATGTTTGTTTGTTGCTCCTGCCAGAGGCATCTGTCCTAAATGTTTCAGTACTTTAACTTTAGATGAATTTTCTTTTGAAATAATTGTCCCCAGGGTGGTGCACTGAACAGTAAATTAACACCAATCTATCCACGGGCCTCTTCTTGGCACGTGTTCTAGCTTCAATGCTCCCCATGAAACATTCATTACATGCTGCGTCTCAAGCAGCGCCAGGAGGGGATGGGAGGACAGGTGCCTGCACCACACTGGATAACATCGGGTGGCTACAAGTCCCGCAAGGTGAACTCCTGGGGCCAGTTAAAGAGGATTTTGTTTCAGAGTCCTTTGAGTGACCTGTTTTATAGGTGAAGACTCTTTTAAGACCCACATTTGCCATTTTCCCCAGCTTGCTACAGGCTCCTTGACACAAAATTACATTTTCCCCTCCTCTTTGAAGCCTTCAGTTATCTGACCTCACCTGTGTCAGCCCAATCACACATGTTGCCTCACACGTGCCCACACCACGAGTGGACACTCCCTCACTCACACAAACATGCTCAACCACTCTGGTCTGAACCCCTAAATATTCGTGTGTTCATTCTGTCAGTGGTGAGGACTTCCTGGGCGTTTGCTGAATTTTATACCTCAATAGCCTCTCAACTCCCCGAGGCAAGAACCTGGCTTAGGTGGTCTGTGGCTAGTTGGTCCTAAAGTTATGCTGACTTATTGGCTGGACCCTTGGGCTGGTCCTTTACCACTGTGCTCAGATCTGTTCTCTGCCATACCCTTCCTCCATTCGGTGTTGCAGGGCACAGACCGCCAAGAGCAATATTTCCCAGAAAACTTATCAACTGACTTTTGCTTAAATTCGGCCAATGGGAGGCACTGGCAGGGAGACTGGAGTCTCTTCCCTGCAGTCTCTCTGTCAGCCTCAGAGGGCATCTCCAGGAGTGGCCGCGGGACCAGCACCCATTCCACAGCCCTGCCTCTTGGGCTCTGGTAATACCACCTGCTCCTTGCCTTCCATTCCCGAGAGAGGTAGGCATTCCCCGCTGGTGCTACTCTCTCGGCTGCCTCACCATCCCCTGTGTGACTCAACTTCCCCAATCCTAACACCTTTATAATTAATTCTCGTATTATTTTCCCTCCATTGAACTATGTGGCATGAGCTCCATTTTCCAACTATACCCCAACTAATACAAAATTTATTGAAAGACAAGGAGATGTGATCTGGAATTAGAAGCAGCTGAGTGAAAGGTCAGAGGGCTGAGAGGCAGAGCTCAGTACTGCTCCCCAGCCCTGCCATCTGCAGCACCTCACCATCTGTAATCAACTTAGAGCTTTATCATCATGTATGGACAGAGAAATCTTGCCTAAGAGGGAAACTTGAGATGACCTCCAAATCTGTCCAGGATGGGTTATTCCAGAAAAGATTCAAACCAATCCAGGAAGAAAAAAAAAATGAGCCTATTCCTTTAGTAAAAGTTCCATACCTTATATTCTTCCTTGGAAACACAGTATCTATCTGTGTTTACATTCCTGAATTCTCCTTACCTTTTGCTATAAACTGAGCTAATTCTACTCACTATTGTCCTCAGTGGAAACAGCATCACTCCACCAAAATTTACACAAAACTGCTAAAGAAGTAGGGTAGCAAGTTATCTTGTTGGACGTGCAGTTATCACCATATTACAGTACAGACATTTTATTTCAGATCAGCGTCATGCTGAGGTGATGTGACTTGTCTTCTGGGAAGCCTTATAAAGAGAGTTAAAAAGGAATGGGCCATAGCTAACATCATACTTAATGATGAAAGATTAATTTTTTTTCCCTAAGACCAAGGACAAGACAAGGAAGTCCATTCCGATCACTTCTATTCAACATTGTACAAGAAATTCTAGTCAGGGCAACTGTGGCGGGGTGGGGAGGCTAAAATGCATCCAGATCAGGAAAGAAAAGGCAAAATGATCTCTATTTACAGATGACATAATCTCATACATAGAAAAGCTGAAGGAGTCCACTAAAAACTATTAGAATTAACGCGAGTTCAGCAAAGTTGTGGGATACAAAATCAATATACAAAATCAATTATATTTCTATACTCTAGCAATGAGCAATTCAAAACTGAAAGAAAAAAAATTTGCAATCACATTAAAAAGAATAAAATGATGATACACAGATTTTAAAAAGATGTGCAAGACTTGTACACTGAAAGTACCAACTGTTAAGACAAATTAAAGAATATCTAAATAAATGGAAGGCTATACCATGTTCACAGATTATAAGACTTAATATGGTTAAGCTGATAATACCTCCTGAATTAACCTACAAATTCAACTCAGTTCCTATCAGAAACCCCAGTTTGCATTTTTTGCAGAAATTCCCAAGCTGGTGATAAAATTCATAGGGAAAATGCAAGGCGCCCAGCATTACCAAAATAATTTTGAAACAGAAGCACAAAGTCAGAGTCACATTCTCAATTTCAAAACTTACTACAGAGAAGCAGTAATCAAGACAATGCAGTAATGGCATAGGACAGACATATAGATTAATGGAATAGTATGGAGTGTCCAGCAATGAACTCTCACATTTTTGGTAAATTGATTTTTGGATGAGGTTGTCAGGATAATTCAATGGGAAAATAGTCTTTTCAATAAACAGTGCTGTGACAACTGAATACAGACATACAGAGATTATTTCCATCAAACACAAAGATTAACTAAAAATGTATCACAGACCTAAATATAAGCACTAACACTATAAAACTCTTCATAGAAAATCTGGGCGTATAGCTCTAGGACATTGGACTGGGCAGTGGTTTCTTAGAAACAAAACACCAAAGCATACCTGACAAAAGGAAAAACTGAACTACTTCAAAAACCTTTTGTGGTTCAAGTTGCCATCCATAGTAGAAAGAATTCAAAGAATGGGAGAAATATCTGTAAATCCTATTATTTAATCAGAGACTCGCATCCAGATTATGTCAATAACTCTTACTGCACAATTTTAAAAAGACAGTTACCCAATTTTTTAAATGGGCAGAGGATTTGAATGGACATATTCCCAAAGAAGACATACAAATGGCAACAAGCCCATGAAAAGAGGTTCAACATCATCAGTCAGTAGGGAAATGCTCATTAACCCGCAATGAGATATCATTTCACACAACTAGGATGGATTTAATAAAAATGGCATATAACAAGTGTTGGTGAGGATGTGGAGAAATTGGAGCCCTCATACATTACTGGTGAGAATGTAAAATGGTTCAGTCACTTTGAAAACAGTATGGCAGTTCTTCAAAATGTTAAGAGTTACCATATGACCCAGTAATTCCACTCCTACATATATATCCAAGAGACATGAAAACATTAACATCCACACAAAAACTTATATACAAATATTCATAGCTGCACTATTCATAATAGCCAAAAAATAAAGCCACCAACATATCCATCATCTGTTGAACATACATATAAAATGAGGTATATCCAAAATATGGAATATTATTGGGCAATAAAAAAGAAGGAAGTACTGATATAGCTACAACACGGATGGATCATGAAAATATTTTGCTGAACAAAAGACACTAAATACCAGTTTTGCATGATTCCATTTACATGAAAGTCTAGAATAGGAAATCTATAGAATGAGAAAATAGATCAGTTGTTTCCCAGGCCTTAGTAACTATCGGGCGTAGTGTTTCTTTTGGGGAAGATAGAAATACCTTAAACTTAGATTGTGGGAATGGCTGCACAAATATGTGAATATACTAAAAACCATGGACTTGTACATTTTAAATGGTGAATTTGATGGTCTGAGAATTAAATCTCAATAAAGATGTTTCTTAAAATGGACTTGATAAAAAAAAAAGCAGTGGGCCTTGGGGATCAGCAGAATTGAGTTCAATTACCAGCTCCCCCACAACTAGCTATGTGGTCTTCAGCAAGTTCCTGTACCACTCCTGGCCTCAGTAAATGGTAGCTTTTAATCATTCAAAAGGAAGGAAAGTAAAGAGAGGTAGGGATAGGCATTCTCAGGGTTACAATGGAGGCAGAGGCAATGTGATCCTCTGGGAGGAAAGAAGCATATCCAAGACAACCAGCTAGACTTCGATCCTTAGTCCCTGTCTAGTCCCCCAAAGAAGGTGCCCTTCATAAATACTGCACACATGCAGGTACCCCCGGAGCCATGTTATGCAACAGTATTGACCTTAACTCTTGCCATATGCAAAACAACACCCCTCCTATTAGACAGTAACATGTGCTCTGCCCTTCATCTCCCATCTTCATCTAGATTTGCAGCAAGAACAGAAGGATTTACAATATTAACAGAACTGAGAGAACACAACAAGGGTGCTGACAATCAAATCCCAGGCCCTTTTATTCATACACTGCTCATTTGGGAAGGTCATTTCCCCCACCCAGTGCCCGTAAACATTAGATGCTTTGAGCTTTGCTTTCTCCACAGTGTAATGGAAATAGATGTTGAATGCTAAAACATAAACATATGTATCATTCATAATGCATTCAGATGTTTTTCAATTATTCATGGTTCCTGAAAGTTACTTGACCTATCATGCATATATATCCAAGCAATGTTTATATTAGAACCACAGCCTCAATGTACGCAATTCCAGCTCCTTGGCATTCCCGTCTATGGAATTAAAATTAAATGAGTCAATAAAAGTTACATGTGATTTCCATAAAATTATCCATTGTATATTGCTCTGGGGTGGAGAAAGAAGGTTGCTTGGAGTTGCTGAAGCTGACAGAACACAGGAAGCTTGCTTTCTGGTGAGACTGGTGGTGATGATTAGTCTTTCCTGAGAATGAATTAACTATTTCCCCAAATAATTGACAGTCTCGGACTTAATTTTCATCTAGGAAAAAAAATAAATAACTCAGAGGGCCACCCTCTTTCTCTTCTGTTTAAGTTCTATTTTTTTTTTTTAAGTCTTATATTCTGGGCTCAAAAACACCACATTCTTCTGTTTTGGTGCTTGAATAAATTTGCATGTTAACATGAATGGTTCCAACTTAAAGAATGTAAAATTAAATGAAATTTGAATTCAAATCCAACTGGAGAAAAGACACATGTAAAAACAACAGATTTGCAATCTTGTTGGATTTTTGTAGGAACCAGATTAGGAAAGATACACACACATACTCTTGGTTACATCAAAGGGTGGCACTCAGAGGAGACGGGCATAGCCAAAAAGGAGGTCTCTGCACAGCACCCCCACCTTGCACACACTAGGAGTATTTACAGTTCACAGCACAGATTCTGAAGCTCTGTTTCAGTGCCTGAATGCCACCATAAAACTCAGAAATATGACTCAGTAGACATGTTCTCCATCATGTTCCTACCTGTGGAGGCCCACCCAGATAAAATGAAATGTAAGGAACATTGCATGAGTAGCTCAAGCAAATACAGGCATGATTTTGCCTCTGCCACCCTAACAGCCATTTCCTGCTTTATCTTTTGACTTCCGTGTTGCACTTGAGAGGCTGAATCAGGTAGTGGTTAGATGCACAGACTGTCAGATACGGACCGACCTGGGTTGGAATCCCTGACCCACCTACCATTTACTGGCTGGCTGACCTCCGGCAAACAGCATCACCTATGGACACAACTTCCTTCATCCATTTTAATTCACATGCCCATAGTGCCAGCCTCATAAATTTACCATGAGAATAAAATAATGGAATGCACTTAGAACAGTGCCCAGCCCAGAAAAAGCATTTGGTAAGGGTTAGCTGCCATTGTGCTGGTTGTTGGCAGTTATTATTATTATTTGATATTTAGGTGATGGGGTCTGGAGGAACAAGGCCTGAAACTGTTTCTTTCATCTCCAACCTGCTCTATATTTGGTCCAGACACCACCACCTGGGAAAGAGAGGCAAATCAAGACAGGGCAAAAGCCTGCTGCCCAAGAGCACTGACCACAAACGATGAGAGGTGTCATGCAGCCATTCCATTCTGTCCCCTCCCCGTGAGCCCTTTCTCACAACCAAGTCTCCGTCCATGAGGTCATTTTCCAAATGAAACAACAACAGGATCTTAAGAAATAAAGCGGGCACCAAGCAACGAGCGCCAGCATCTTACCTCTTCCTCATTCTCCATCACGTTGGTTCCCAATTTCTGGACAACCGACTTGTCGTTCTCCTTTAGCATTTTCTCTCGAACTTTGGTCTCATACTCAGGCCGGGAGTGTTCCTAAAACCCAGGAGTCAATGAGTGATTAGTAAATGGGCAGAAGAGTGACCTTGGCCTGTGAGTTATAACCAGACACCACGAGTACAGTAATGTCAGGACTTGGGGTCAGATGCCATTGGACACGAACTGCCACACCACACATACAGTCACAAGAAGTCTAGACCAGGAACACAATGTGGGGGAGAGAGAGGAGACACACAGTTGTTACTACACTGAAAACCAAACCTGGGTATGTTCCTGGAGATGGCACCAGTGTTGAGAAAGGAGAGAGGAAAGGTTAACTGGGCAGATGATACAAAAAGAAGCCACACACTTTGCAAAGCAGTTCGACCAAAGGCAGAGGGATACACCTGATCATCCCCCCAGTCATTCTCATACCTCAAACTTTACGTTTCAGCGAGCCAAATCCCAGCTGGAGAACCAGATGTGTCCCACAGCTGGGAGTTCAGGACAATGACAAAACTTCTTGCCTGCTCCATTATTCTGCAAGCTAACATGGCAGCCAATAAACATCAAAGTTAAAGGTGGCCATAGGGAATCTTAAAACTCACTTGCCTGGGCCTGTTTCCTGTACAGCCTAGGTGAGTAACTCATTGGCAAGTACACCACTGCTCAAGAGACCTCACTGAGCCATTCAGCAGTGCAGACCTGAATGGTGAGTCACCAGGCACGGGGAAGAGCACCCACTGAATCAGGAAGACCGTGGTCAAACCTGTGCAGATGCTGTGGCAGGAAGATGCACAACTGACTTCAAGGAGAATTTAACAGTGTACACCCGGCCTAACTGGCGGGTCTCTCCTGCAGTGTCCAAGGACCAATATCTACAGGTGTGAGGACTTCATGTTCCTGCATCATTTACCAATAATCCTAGGCAGGCATTCGGGTGCTGGCTCACAGTGGACCCAGAGAATACACAATTCCTTATCACTGCTTATGTATCAAGAGATTCCACAGCCAACAAGCTAGGCTCCTGTCCTGTCTTTGGCTTTCCCCAGACATGCCACGATGTTGGAGCAGAAAAACCATGCATATGGCTAATAAACATACCCACTACAACAGCTGATGCTATTCGAGTGTGTTTAAAGCTCCCCATCACTGCCCAGCCTCCAAGGATGCACCAGTCCCATCTCTTTCAGGAGGCCTCTCACTGCTGCATCGGACCTGGTGGGGTCTCCTCCCTATTGGACATCCTAGAGTTTTACGGCTCATACTACACACAGTTCTGGATTACATATTTTTCTTTTATTATTGCCTAGCTATTTGCATGTGAGTCTTTTTTTACCCTTAATATAGGTGCTACCTGGTCTGTATTATTTTGCACTTGCTGCCATGCAAAGCACACAGAAATCTCTAGATGCTTGTGAAGTTCACTTGATTCTGTCTCTCACCTTCATCCATTCTCCAAAACAGCATTTTATAATGTGTGTGTCAAGAGCGTTTTAGCTACAAACGGATTCCAGGGTCTAAGAGATTAGAAAACACCACATAATCTATCACCTGAGAGTCACAGTGAGCATATTCAAAGCTCCTCAAAGTTCTACTATAAAGACACTTGCTTAATTTTCTTAAACCCACCATCTCCCACAAAACTCCTTTTACTCCAATTAACATCCTACAGGAAAACCATGGTATGTTTTCATCCATGGCCTCTGAAATTTGGTTGCTTTTCTTCTACATTATTCCTATGGAAGGAATAAGGGCTTCTGGCTTCACTTGTACATTATTCCCATGGAAGGTTTTAATTAAAAAATGATAGCAGTGTTGTTTTGTTGAGAACCGTAATGTGGATTCTAAATCCCTTCCAGCTAGAGTTGCTTCTACACGCTCACCCTGCAAAGGGGCTGAGGACCTTCCCTTCTGATTAGGAGGGTGCTCCTGACCTGCCCCTGACTTTCCCAAAGCCACGCCGTGACATCACGTAGAGGCGTGTCCTCGCATCCCTGGTTGTGGCTGTGGCCCACCTCACCCCATGCTGGGCCCTGGTTCAGACCCCCCTCATCTGTTCAGAACAAGCCGAGTGTTCTTAGCACACGGACAGGAGTCCAAGGCTCTCAAAGCTGAATCTTAGGCTGCTTGCATTCCAGCCGAAGCAGGTCAGATGAGGATCTCCCAGTTTACAGCCAAGGTCGGGTGAGGTCACAGAATTCCTGAAAGGCAGGGAGCTGGACAGCTGAGCTCCTGGCTCGAGCAGGATCTGGACCCCATCAGGGCTGCTCCAACACATCCAGCCGTGGCAGGTCATCCTCATTCCTGATGTTCCCCAAACATGGCCTCTCTAGAGGGGTAGCCTGTTGCCGAATCATCACAAATGCATAACGCCTCCCCCCAAGACTCTGGGAAATATTTCCCAAAGCTACGTCCACCTGGTTGTCTCCTCAAGGAGGAGGCCCTGAAGGAAGGCCCCAGGCTGGCTCAGGACCAGCCTTCATGATCTAAGGAGGTGAATCCAGAGATACATCCCACAGCTGTCTTCCCCAGACGTATCAGGCTCCTGCTGTGCTCTCAGCTCCTTTCCAGGCCCTGAGCTAGAGTCCAAGGTCCCAGGGAGCTTATCTTCAAGTGGAGGGAGGTGACAGTAAGCAAGCAAACACACAGATAAGAAACCAGCAGAAGGGGATAAGAGCAATACAAGGAGTCGATAAGGATGGCTGCTTCAATTGGGGATTCAGGAAAGGCCAATCCAAGGAGGGTAACGTTCCAGTTGGGATGGAAAAGCCAAGACAGGAGAGGCCCCATGGAGAGTGGGGCATCAGAGGCTGAGGGAACAGCCAGTACAAAGACTGGGGTGGGCTTGGGAGACAGTAAAGACCCTTGTGGCTAGAAGCCCTGAGCAAGGAGGAGGAAGGCATGGGCTGGGGCCAGATAGGAGGGCTGAGGATTTTCTTTCCTAGATGATGGAAACCATTAAGATATCTAAAGCTTGCTATGATCGAAGGGAAAGGGAAAGAAATGGAGAAGAGGACACCTATTCAGATAAGGCCACATCTCTAAGTGGTCCGAGGAATACCTGGGGCCTGATGGCAGAAACTAATCAGAAAGGAGAGCCCCACTGAGCTGAACATTACCCACTTCAGAGCAAAAGACTCAAAGTCTGGCAGGCCTCCCTTCTATAAGCACAAACAGGACCCAAGGGAGTCTTTCCGTAAGTCCCTGGGAGGTGTCCCAGCTGGTTCCACAGGGAGGCCTGCAGGCAGGGGCTGCACTGCCCAGGACGCAGGCTCTTGGGTTTGGTTATTCACTTCCTTCTCTGCCCTGGTAAGAAAGCAGCCCTGTCTCCTTCACTTCTTGCTGGCTGCAGCCACCCTGCTTGTGTCCCACGTGGTAGGCACGCCCCAGGTGGAGGGACAGAGGGTGAATGGGCTTTGGTCTCTAATGTGAGCATCTCCTTCTCCCTGGGTGGTAAGAGTTTGCTAGTGAAGACCACAGGAAGAATGTTGTCCGAGGCTTGCAGACAGCTGTGGAGTGTGGCTGCAGGAATATTCCTGATACCCAGAGACAGTGTCTGGTTAAACAGAAAAACTTCCCATCATGGACTTCAAGGACCCCTCTCTCCCTCTCCCTAATGCCCAAGCAGTGTCCGCTTGCTACTCACTTGAATATAGGTTAGACCTGCTCACGACACTCCACGTAAGTCCTAGGACACTTGTACAAATCACAGAGACCTTCTTATCCTGCGCTCCATGCTTTCCCATGACCCACACAGACCAGCAATCAGTCCCCTCCCTGACCCAGCCACGAGCCCACGCTTGCGGCTGCGTCCCCACTGCATCCCAGTCCCTGTTCCCTGCAGCTAACTAGTCTTTCCAGACGTTTCTCAGTTTTTGACCCACACTCCTAGCCTCCCCAGATGAAGGTTTCTGCTTGCTGCTTCTTCCTGTGGGTACCCTTCCTTCCCTTTGTGGCCTGTTAAAATCTGACCATTTTCAAAACCTTGATTTGAAAAGAAAAAAAAAAGGACGCCTTCTTCCAACATCAGCCAGAAAGAATTTCTCTGACATACCATTGTATTCTCAATATTTAGAGGCCAGACAGTCCCCAAGCCAAATGCAGCCCTTTGGATGCGCTCAGAGACCATGCCTGAGGCAGCTCCATGTTTCACACCAAAACCTAGAACATAGTTGGTGCTTAACATGTATGTTCTGATTATACTGAATTTTAAGTGTGTTTGATTTTCTAGTTCCAAAATATAAATACATTAAAGGGAAAGACAAGGCTGTGCTCCCTTCCTCTTGACCCTGCCTGGCTCTGGGCTTGCACACCTCACACAGACAGTCCAACAGGAATGTGTCCTTGTGCCATGGGTAAACCCAATCTTGTCCAGGTTTGCACATGAGTTCCTGAAATCATGTATTTCCCATGAAGGTACCACGGCTCAATGGATTAAACAGAAAGCAGGAAACCTGGCTACAGAAAGAAAAATGGATTATAATCCCAGTCCTGCCAGGTCTGTGACTTGACTGAGATTTCAAGGGCATTGAGTCATAACTAATGCCTTTCTGTGTGTGTGTGTTTATACTTCTTCTCTAACAGAGAGACTTGCTGGCTTCCTCAACTCTACTTAGCAGACAACTTGGCTTGTCTCTGGCATTAGGAGACTAGGAGCTGTACCACCACCCACCTCCCCATACTCAGCCACAATATTCTCTTCCCTCTCTCTCTCTCTCTCTCTCAGCCCCTCGGCTGAATCAGACAGAACCGACAGGATGAAGGTGTCCCAACCAGATCACCCACACAGTCAACTTCTATAGCTCTTTCTAGTGGAAACACTGTTCGGGCACTTTTCCCTGAGAAATGCAATTGCCTTTATTCTTCTCCGTTGCTTATCTTCCTATACATTTTGTATCCTCTCTGAAGGCAGAGTCCATATATACAGTCTCTCATTTGCCACAGAATGTGTGATGCTATTAGTCTCCAGGCATATGTTCAATGCACAGGACTGGAATAGAGTGAGCATAGGTACTCAGCACCTGGTAATGGGAAAATGCCCTCCTTACCTGGCAATGGATGCCCATCTGCTTAAAGGCAAGCTAATAATTAGGGCACTGTGAGAAGAAATGATGCCACACCACAAACACAGGAGCCACGCAGGCTTGAGAACAAAACTAAATTGGGGGTTTCACTCGCCTAGTCATAAAACATCAGGGACACAAAGCCCCAGTCCCAAGGCCTAGGTGAGGCACACCAGTTACTGCAGGAAAGTTCTGCACTTGGTGCAGCCACCATAACACTTGTGACCAGCCCTTGCAAGTGGGCGCTCAGGCCACTGGAAGTGCATCCTGGTCCTCTAGACACTGTCCCCGGCGCCTCATGGACAACATCCACAATATCGGGAGCACCTATCCAATATTCGCTTTTGCTGTTCAGTCAGGGCAGCACAAGAGAACAGGTACCTGAGAAACCATATACATACAACCCAACATCAACTTCCAGCATCAAGACTGGGGGCCCTTGTTCTCAAAAAACACCCTTTAAACGTCATCTGTACCTAAAACTAGACTCTAGAAGAGCCTACCGTCTGCCCTTGGCTCGTGCTCCAGTTTCTCACATGCTGTCCTGTGGTAGTTTGGTGACTCCTTCTTCTTCCACAGGCATCAAAGGCATCTGGCATCTAGACCCATGCCCCGCTGTGGACCCCCGGTAGGCTCACAGGCATTCTGACATACCCATGCTCTGGGTCATGTGGGAAGGATTCCTATTCTCTGGCTTCATGCTCACTGGCACCAGTGAGAGGGGAAGTAGAGTGTGACTTAAATATGAAGACCATCTTTTTTCCCAGAGAGGGTCACGAGGACATCTGGCTGTGCATAAGGTCCAAGGTCTTACAGCTCAAGAGAAGAGCAAGGATTTTGAACCCTTGGCTTCAGAGCATATCCGCCACGGCTTAGCCCATGGAGCCAAACTAGAAAAATAGCCACCATGAGACTCAGCCAGTGACTGGCTGATAGTGACAGCAAATGGAAGTGGTTTTTTCACTCAAGGTAATCTATTTCCAGAGTCAAAGCAAAGACAGAGAAGGATGCCAGAGAACTCACTTCTTCCTCTTCTATACCAGTCAGGTCCCAGAAGTAGCCCAGTCGCATCTGTAATCTCTTCCAGTTTTCGAGAAACATGGTAGCTTAAAAATAAAGAAAACGTTCTATTAATTTTGAAGAATGGATTTTGAGTACCCTTTGGGTCCACTAATAGCAGTGGAGGATAAACTTACAGATTTCAAATTTAGGGACTCTCTTTAAGGCATTTATTCCCTTCCTCCTACTTTCCAGCTGAAACTGATCAAAATATTCCACATCCTTGAGGGCCCAGTGGATATATATTAAGGGAGACACACAAACACACACACGCCTTTTCTCACTTCTAGGTTATGAGAAGAGGGTAAGCCCTGACCCCAAGAAATAAAGGAAGGATGAAGGATGGAGGATGGAGGAAGGGTTTGGGGTCTCTTTGACAAACCTCATCTTCCCTACACACGTGGTTTCTTCCTGCACCTTTTGAGATATCTTGTTTTTCTCCATCTTTCTGTACCCAGCACTACTTCCCTTCTCTGGCCCTAATCATCTCATTCTGAGGTTATGGAATACTCTCCTAAAATCTCTACCTGACTCCAGAGTTCTCAGCCTTCCCACACCCTATGCAGAGCGGATAGAGTAATCACCCTTAAACGATACTTACTCTTCCATTTGTCTAGCACAGAGTGTTGAATGCCAATTGTACTTCCACCTCAGCCAGTTTTCCTGCTCTAACCACAGCCCCTTGAAGGGCCAGCCCAACCTGCCCCGGAAAGAACCAATTCCCTCTATACCACAGCCATGGCTTGTTAGACCAGGACTGAACACCTAACCCAGAGCCTGCTGATGGACCAGTTGGATTCTCTCTTTTGAAAATGGAAACTCAGAGATACAAAGAGAAGCAGAAGTGGGGCAAACCATTCAGCACCTGAAAGGAGGAAGGGCTGTGGTTCCTGAGAGCTCCTTCAGCTCCACTCCCTGGACACCTGGCCATGCTGCGCCCCCTGCATCCAGGGGTATGCCTCTTGCTTTCTCTTGTTCTTTGAGCAACCTTGAGTGAATTTCTAATCCTGCAAAATCCACGAGGCCTGTCTAAGGTACTGACAATATACAAAGCATGTTCTAGACATTGTAAGGGAGATTAGGTGAATCCAATGTGGACCTCACTCTCAAGCTGTTTGCAGTCCATGAGAAGAGACTGTAAATAACTACAAAGGCACAGCGTGATCAGGGCCTTAGGAATGACACAGATAAAAAGCTGTGGACATGCAGAATAGAGAGGGCTAGCTGCCAAAAAAGGCATCTGAGCTGAGTCTTGAAGAACGATGGCATTTTGGCGTGGAGAGGGGTGGGAGGGAGAGTGTCAGTGGCTCCCTATTGTCTAAGCTCTTGCTGGATGTGGGGTCCTTGTGTGTCTGGTCTGACCCCTCTGTCTGAATCTCTTCCCACCGTTTTGTCAGCACACACCTTAAGCCTGCATCACCTGCTGAGGTCATCTCCTCGCTGTCCTCCTCATCCCCAACGTGTGCAAACTGTCCGTCTGTCCATGCTGCCCTCCAATGTCTACCCTCATCCTTTCCTGACCAGCTCAAACCCCACCACTTCCACAGGTACCCCCCAACTCCACACTTGTACTGCCCTTAGAGTCTGATGCCCTGGAGCAGGGAGAGATGTGACACTCCCTGAGGCCTCCCTACACCCGGCACAACCCTGGGTGAGAGCCTGGGTGCCCTTCACTGCACACCTCGCTAGACTATTGGCTGCCACTCAGGTCTGCAATGTGGCGACAGGCCCATAAACTCTTCCTTGGCTCTTAGCTGCCTCTGTTTACCTCAAGCACATATAGAAATGAGCCTAACAAAGACCAACAGATTGGCTGAGGGCACAGTTGCTTAAAACTCTATTTGTTTTACATGGCGCCACCTTCCAGTGCACTGATTTGTAGTTATCTCCCTTGGACGTGAGGCCTCTTCGTGTGGGTACATCCTGACATCCAAACACTGTCATTGGCCTGGGGACACTCTGAGAACAGCAGGGCATCCTCCCTTTCCTACGCTCTTCTTAGGGCCAGGGAGGGCTCTGCATATGGGTGCTTCCCAACTGCTGTCTCCATGAGGGAGAGAAGTCAGACTGGGAGCAGATGACAGGGGCAAGAGCTACTGAAGAAGAGTCACAAGGACAGGGTATGACAAGTCCTAACAGGGGTGAGCAGCTCACAGCTCCAGGGTGCACCAGGGGCCAGGCACTCTGCCAAGAGCTTTGCACACTTCTCATGCACCTGCCACCAGAACACTCTGTGGGGCAGGTATTACTTCTCCCCTTGTATAGATGAGGGCAATGATGCCCAAAGGTTAAGAGCCACATGCTGGGTCACCTGGCAGCTTGGTCTGTGACACACACATAGAGCTAGCTTCACACTGACGTCTCTGGGATACACAGCCAGCAAGGGGCAGGATGGAGATGCATTTTAGACTGCCTGACCCCTAAATCAGTGTCCTTCACGTCTATTCAGGAAAGAGTTCAGAAAGCCTGTCCCCTTACTTTCCTTTTCAACAGGTCTTCCCTCTCTTTCCAAAGTTCCCTTCAGTCTGAGGTCAGAGTCCAGAGGCTGGGCCTGAAGAGCCCAGCACACCCAGGTCCTGCTGACTGGTTCCTGCCATGCATGTCCCCCCGATCTCGGCAACCCCATCCTGCTCCACCAACAGCCTGAGCCTCTGCAGAGAACCACTTCTTCTTCCCAGCCTTATTTCTGGCAGGCTTGGGCCCGGCCCACCCAGCACAGCAACACTGATCATAATAATCATGGTAATGAGAGGCATTACTGTAATTTTTAATTGTAATTTGTAGGGAATCATGCCCGAGGGGCTCCTGACTGTTATAACCAAATACACAATCACATAAAACACAGCAAGCCTGTTAAAAAAACAAGACCAAACCCTACCCTATGCCAGGAGGCTCTGACACAATCCCACCCTTTAGCTTTCCCTGAGCAGCTGTATGAGAGGCAGAGAGAGAGATGGGTTGGGGGAGTAAATCATTGTGGATCTCAGAGGGGGTGAGAGGTATCTGCTAATTATAGCTACTGAGGAACAAGAAAGGCAGTTTGGGGGGCTTGCAAGTGGGAAAATACAATTGAAAACCAAGTTTCTCAACAACAAGGAGTTACGCATCCAGGGAATATTTTTAAGGGGCCCTGAATTCGGTGTCATTAAGCTTCAGTCACTCAGTAATGGTAATATCTGCAAGACAAATTAATGAAAATGAGGGTTGCAATATGTTTTTTAAAATGAATGGGTATTCTGGGTTCCAAATCAGTTCAAGTGGGTTTGGGGGCAGCTATAAGATGCCCCCACTTAATGAGGAGACCCAGAGCTGCCTAGGACTCCCCAGGTAGTAAGCTTCAACTTCAGTTTGTTACACTGACCCTCCCTGTGAACCGCTGCAGGGCTATCTGGTCACGGTGCCATTTCCTCCTACTCCCAGGCCGTCCATCTGCGCGCTGACTACTGCCCGTGTGCCTGGGGAGCAGCCGTTGTCCCTGAGAATAGGGAAGAGAGAACACTGGCAAGTACGCTTGGTGGCCTAGTGATATGAACCTTTCCAGTCTGGCTCTCTCTCCACCCAAGCAGAGGTCCCTTCAGGGAGTGGTGGAAGGCCGTGCTCAGTTCCCCCAGCGCGGCTGAGCACAGACCTCTCCCTCAGTCCTTCTCACACTTCAGGGACGTGTGACTCATGGCCCCACCCTGGCATGTCCTCCAGGCCCCATGGAGTCAGTGATCAATCAGGCAGGATCATGACCCTGCCGGTCTGTGATCCAACGGGAAAGCTAAGGGTCCAGAATCCAGTGATGAAGAAAAAGTTAAAAGCAGGTGGCTACTCAAGATGGGCTGAAACATGGTGACTCAGTTCCTTTTGTAATACACGTGGGTGGGTGTTCATGGAAATGTTCAGTTACCACGGGGTTGTTATTCCAGGTTATTCCAGTTTGTGAGAATAAAATGTGTGTGTGTGTGCATGTGCACGCACACGCACGTGAGCATGCGTGTGCCCTCAATGGCCATGGCCCAGAGAAAGTGTATTATCCTGATGCTCTGGGTGTAAGGGAGGAGGAAAGTGGAAAGTGAAGGAACCATTTTTTCCCTCACAAATCCTTTTGGCGCAAACATTGAAAACATCACTCCAGAATTAAGTACAGCCTCTACAGTCTGTGCTCAAGATACCTGGAAACTGCCCTAGACTTGGAGTCAGGCCAGGCTAGGAACCACCTTTGCCACCAGCTAACTCTGTGGCTGGACGGGTTCTCCACCACTCTAAGCCTTTTACTGGATGATATCTATGACTTTTACATGCCTTTGTAGATACACTTAGAGGTGCTAGGGGTTTTCAAAACATGCATTAATTCTAATTCCAAATAAAGTAAAACATGAGATTAATACAAGATTAGCATTACTATATCTCTTTAATATGTATATAAAGCCATGGAGGATATTCCTACTCCTAGTCACATGTATGAGTAAAGGAAAGAAATCTATTGTCCCCAAACTACTTCTTGAGATGTAAGGACCAAAATCAAAAGAAAGTAAACCGAAGGATATGGGCTTTAGGACTTGTCACTGTGCGCATTTAAAGGTACCTTCCATAGAAGCAAGGCTCATGACGGCAACCTACCCCACAGAGCCATGAAGATGGAGAAGAAGACCGTGGCAGGGTTGTCAAACAGGTGGCTGGCCCGCGCTGTACCACAGGCTGAGCTGAGGTTCCAGTAATCACAGGACTTGTCACACAGGGGACACATGGTGAAGGCATTCTGCTGGTCACACATCTCCTTGCTGCAGGAGACACAGGCTGCTGGGTCACGTGGCCTCAGACAGGATCCACCCCAAGCAAATCACCCCCAAAACATCTCCCACTTCCAAATCCATGGCCGAGCTTATCAACTCCATAAGTGAGGTGTGTTAAAGATGGGACTGGATTCCTCAATCTGACAGTGTTAATCCTGTAGTTTGTCCAAAAACATGGCTGGGCCACCTTCTGAGGTATGGAGCCCCCCTGTCACTAGAAGGGTCCCAAAAGAAGGTCAGTGACCACATGTCAGAGATGTTACATACTCAGTGATGCCCTATTAAGTCCTTTCAAAATGCACCGAGCCTGTGTGGTTGGTGGTGGCATCCACAGTGGTGAATAAATCGCCTGAAAGTTACATTTCGTCATCATTCAAGCACAGACTATCTTCAACCCAACTGGCTGTCCTACAAATGTGCAGGGCTGGTCACAAGGAGAAACTAACACAAGTGGGTGGCTGCATCGCCCACCCAAGCCCTTAGTTCTAGGAGAAGCCATGTGAAGAAGAACGGAATCAGATCTGGGTTGGAAGCCCTTCTCTGCGTGTATGAGCTGCATGGCCATTTGTAGAGTGGATTAATAACATCAACCTAATAGTAAGTGTCATGGCCATGAGATGGGATTAGGGAGCATGAAGGAATAAGGCAAATTCTTCCAAATTCTAGATTCTCTGATAGTTTCAGAAAGAAGCATGAGTCGAGTAATCATCACCTCTATTTCAACCTATTTTTCCGTATATTTCTATTTAAGGGAACTGATGAATATATATGAAATTCCATTCACTCATTAGGTGAATAGCTGGATCCAATAAATGTCCACTCATATGAATGCTTGCAAACAAGAACCAAAGAACTACAGCCCTAATTGGCTTTCCCAGTATCCCTTCACACCACATATTGGTAGGAAAATGGATGAACTCATCAGTCTGGGGTGTAATATGCCTCCTGGGGAATGGGGAGACGGTTAAGCTCATTGTTTGGGGGCAAAGGGTGGAGAACTCCAGATTTCATGATAATGAAGCATTGGCTCTTCTCACAGAGCAGCTGGAAACATAGGGATGGGGAGGCAGGAGATCCTAGGCTGGAAGGCACAGCTGTGTTTTCTCTGGAAAGAGGCAGCAGAGGGTGCTACAGAGCACGGCAGACAAGGAGGAGACCACTGCCAACCCTGTGTGCTAGAGCAAGTGCTCCGATGAACCCAGACTCAAAAGGATACCTGGGTCCAGGTCCCCTTCGTTAAGAAATTGAAAGATTTTACTGACGGCTGTCACTGTCTGTCAAGTCCCACTTCCAGGCTTGTCTTTAATGAGCTATTAAATCCACGGCAGGGAAAGGCATTCTGTGTGAGAGAATGGAAAGTCCAGCTCCCTGAGGATAAATCCTAGTTTCTCCACTGACTCGCCGCTAAGCTCTCCACTGGCAAGTGTCAATAGCAATGACTCATCCACGTCAACAATTCTAAAAAGTAATTTCTCAATAGTTAAGTTCAGCCGTGCTGGTTTCACCATGTCCTTATTGGAAACTGGAGAGCAAGGTTTAAGTCTTTTGGGTTGGACAGGAGTTCACTATGTAGTTGAGAAGGAGGTGCTCCTTTCAGAGAGGACAATACCCTCTTAGGTTCACACAGAAATCTGCTGGTCTGTATAGATTCTAATAACAGGCTGTGCTTCTCAGCTGAGTCTGAAGGTCTAAGCTCCTCCATGCTACCCCTCAAGGACGTATATGAGGGACGTCACTTTGTTGTTTAGGCTGTTTTTGCACACAGATGCAGGGAGGGATAATCCTAATCAACCTATGCTAATCAACGCTCATCATTGCTAAAGGATCAGGAATGAAGAAAGTATGAGCAACCAACTTGGCACAAAGGATTTTGGAACTTAAGCGCTGTGTAAATTATTGGCATTCAAATTAGAAACAATCATCAGTACGGCAGCATGGGTACTCCCCAAATCATTTAAATTTGATGTCAGAATGCTTTATATGTATGGTGTTCTATTTGTTTGTTTGATGCAAGCAGTTTGAACAGAATTCTGGAGAAATTCTGCCTCAGGATGACACTAAAATGACTTTGTATTCTCTGACAGAGGCTGCCGCCAGACAAAGATAGGGGAGCTTAGCTAGAACTGCAGTCATGTCTAGGATGTTCCCTGGCTGCATAATCCACAGATTGTTTGTTAGAAGTAACTGTGGCTATAAATCTAACAGTATAGTAATTCAATCTACCATTTTCTCTAGAAAGCATAAGAAGGTGGATAGATGGCCTGACAATCAGTTGAACCAGGACCCCAGAATGAGCAGCATTCTCAGTGCATGATTCATTGCTCACAAATTAGGTGATTCAGGGCCAGGCTGTGTTAACATAAACAGAGAAGGTGCTATGAGGCAATTATTCATGAAATTCAGACAGAACTCCACTGTTGAGGTCTCAAACCTAAAGTAACCAACTTTTTTTCAATATGGTTTATATTAATCAGCTTTTGTAAATGCTCTAGTCTTTCCTACCCATGCAAGCAAATGCCTAACAAATGGAACCAATCCCTTGGTAAGTAAAGGGAAGTTCTGGAGATATACCATACACATATGGAATTATTACTCACAAGTGATACTTTATATCGCACATATCAAAATTATTGATGATAAAAGATACCATTTAAAGTTTCATATAATGTAAAATTTCTGGTTTTGATATTGTACTATAGTTATATCAGACATAACCATTGGGGGAAACTGGATGAAGGGTTGAAGGGTACACTGGGTCCCTCTATACTATCTTTGCAACTTCCTGTGAATCTAGCATGTTTTCAAAATAGAAGGTTTTTTTAAATGACACATAGATGGTAAATTCCAGGCTTAATGCCAAAATTAGAAACCTCTAAAATAATCCCAGAAATAGGGCAAAATTTTAATAATGCTAGGGGTGACTGATAGAGATCCTGAAAAAGTCTGAATTTGTTTAGATTCAGTATTGGAATTGAGAGACTATTCTTTTGTTGATGAGAAGTGATAGCTTGTGAGTTTTCATCAGGCTCATAGAGCTTGGACTTTTAATGGATATATAATTGTGATTGAAGTGCAGTTCTTTAAAAAAAGTCTTCACCATATGCTTAATTTTTTCTATTATTTATACCTTCTTGGTTTGCCCCACTCTACCCTGAGTCTGAATACCAACCAAAATTTCAATTGTGTAGCAGCCAATTTCAAACATTTTAGACTGAGACCTACAATTTTTAAAAAAACTTTAAGAGTGGATTCCAATATGAAAATACACGCATACCCTCTCCCCATGAAGATTTATATAACTAAATAAATTCTCATGAAAGAATACTTATACCTCCTTCTTGTGATGAATACTAATAGTATATTTCACTCAATTCTATCCTATCTTATTCTAGTTCACTTAAAAGATCACCATTAAATCAGTTCCATAGTCTACTTATGGGCTGGTATCCATAGTTTGTAAAACATCACTCACCCTGACAGGCAATATGATACATCTGCAATGATGACAATCACATTTTACATAAATAAGTATACATGTGCATAGATACATATCTTTCCAGCATGTATAGACAGTGGTCATTTCCAGCTATAGTGGTCATTGTCACATGTACTACCCTGTGGGAACCATGGCACAAGTTTTAAGTCCTGATGTAAATCAGCACACTGACACCCAACCCACTACACTGGTGCTGGTTCTCTACAGGTTGTATGGAGCTTTCCAGTTCTGATCAGCTGAGGCCCAGCTCTCTAGGGACCACCACTGAGCATCTCAGGCATGATCTTTTCATCAGGTTTTATCCACCTGTGCACATCAGACCCTGACCTGGAGGAGAGCTTGACCAGGAAAGCAAGTGGGCCACACCCAGCATGGCTCTGAAGCCATGCCCAGCATCCATAGCAAACAGATCTGTCTCTGGACAGAAGTTACCTGTGTGGTAAAGGAAGAAGGATAAAGGGCGAGGACTTTGGAAGAAGGCATACAAAATGTACTTACAACCAGAATATGACTCCAAAGTACTAACATATGGGACCCAAGTCTATTTCTTTAAAACTATCTCACCTGGGAATATCTTCTTCGATTGTTGCACATCCATAAAGAAACACAATCACCCCAACTACAGAAGATGGAATGAGGAATGATGTATATAGTCCCAGCCAGGCAAAATACAGACCGATTTTTTCTCCAAAGTACTTTCTGGAAAAGAAAGAAAATATAACACATATGAAGAACATCATGAACTTCCTCATTTCTGTTTATTCTAAACCTGACAATGAGTCAGCATAAATGAAAGAGGAGAGATGTGAAGTGGGGAGAGGGGTACCTCAGCACAAGGAATCAACAACTGGTCTTTTCTGAAATGAATTACCTTCCAATGGAGTCACATATACACACCTGTCCTGGCTGTTGGTGTGAAATAGCTGTGAGAAGAAATCCAGCCCCAACAGCAAACCAAAGATATGCCACAAATTCTGGCATCTTTATCAGACAAACATGAATAACACATCATCATTTTATGAGTGCCATGGAACTCAACCCCCAGAAAAGCGCACCTTTTTTGGAACTAACTTAAACACAAAACACACAAATTATACACTTGGGCAGTATACTTATGTATACAAACCAACATAAACATAGGAAAATGACCAAAAGAAAACTTGATAAAATATTAGTAGTGGTTTCTTTAGCTGACAGAATTATGGGATTATATTTTTAGTTCTGTATTGTTTTTCTTTCTGCATTTTTAAACACTGTATTTTGTTAATGAATTACTTTCATAACTAAAGAAATGATTTCTTTTACAAAGAAAATTTACCATGCCATATCTTTTTGTTCCCTAGTTCATAAAGTTAGTAAATTATCACACTAAGCCTCTAAAAGGGGATTTTCCCTTAAATAAATATTGGTTACAGACACCTGATGAGAAGAAACAGTCCACAGTGGAGCAGTATATTTTATTTCTCAAGAGCCTCTGACATAAAACACAGGACGGAAATGGAGCTCAGCCCATTCTTTGATGAAAGGACTAAACAATATGGAGAACAGTGAATAGAATCTGTTTTTCCACTACCAGAGGTGCTACCCCCATTTTGAATGTAGACAACTACAAGAAAATGTAGCTTTTACCAAAACAACAAGAGGAATTGGGATAATCTGTTCAAGCCTTTTCTGAAACCCATCAGAAAGCAGAGATTGCAAGGGAACTGTGCAAACTGAATTTTTTTTTAAATGACAAGCCCCTTCAAGGAAAGACGGGAACACAGAGTTTCACATTTAGCATAGCACGGGAGGAAACCAGTCACCATAAAAGTGAGTAAGAAGAAATAGCTATATATTTTTTTTAATTTTGGAAGGCTGAGTATAGGTAAGCAGAACAGATTAGAATAACTAGGAGCTCCAGGCATAAAAAGAGGCTGGACTCCTTCACAAGGTCCTATCCAATGACTGCCACCTGGTATTCACGAGAAGGACCATGGCATGGGAGGAAGCTGGAGAGAGCCCTTAGTTGCACATGGGCATGAAAGCCCACTTAGACCACAGGATCACCTTGCAGTGGAATCAAAAGCCTTAAACATCAAGTAACAAGGATCTGCAGCCTGCTACTGGCAGAAGAGCAGGAAAGAGACCTCTCTGCAGCCAAGTACTGCTGAGAGCTGGAGGTGGAAAGGGAAAAATGAGGACAAATTTTCAGCACTTCAGTGCTGTGCCAGACATAGCACCCCACTGCCAAAGGAATTTGAGATCTGTGGTACACGGAAGGTGACCCTACCAAAACAAAATCCATACCCAGCTCAACCTCTAACTAGACTGAGTCCACGCCCCTCACCAGCAGCCCAGCAGAAGAGGCATCAGCCCATTCCCAGGGGTTAATGCCATTTACCTCCGCTGCTTCTGTCCTGCCATACACAGTGTCCAGAATTCAATAGAAATTAAGAGATACATTAAAAAATAAAAAACCCACATTCAAGAAATAAGGAAACCAACAAAATCAAAATCAATCTAGATGCCAGAATTATCATACAGGGACTTTAAAACAATTATAGTTAATAGATTACAGAAGAATCTATGCAAAAGTGGGATAACATGCATGAGAACACTGGGAATTTTCAGAGACAGAAATACAAAAATGCAAAATGGAACTGCTAGGAAAAAAAAACAATTATCGATATCAGATATGAAAAATCTTCATTAGAGTGCCTTAGCAGGAGATTGAACACAGCCAGGAAAAACTCAGTAAACTTGAATATAAGTCAATAAATATTATCCAAGCTAAAAGAGAGAAAAAAGAGCAAAAAAGAAAAAAAGAATCTAGCAATTGAGGGCTGTAAGACAATATCAAAGGGTCTATCATATATGTAATTGAAGTCCCAAAAGGATTAAGAGAAACAGATCAAAAATGAAATATCTGAATGGATTATGGCTAAAAATTTTCCAAAATTAATCAAAAACAACAAAACACAGATCCAATAACTCCAGAGGATCCCAAGCAAAATAAACACAAAAGTAAAAAATAAAAATCTACATGCCTAGACACATCATAATCAAACTTCTGAAAACCAAAGAGAAAGAGAAAATCTTTCATTAAGCTGGGGTTGGAGGTTGGAGAGAAGAAGAGAAGATGTTATATTCAAAGGAACAAAGTTAAGATTTACAGCCAATTTCCTGGCAGAAACTATGCTAACCAAAAGATAATAGAGTGACAACCTTAAAGTATGGAAAAAATAAAAAACAAATCAACCCAGAATACTATATGCAATCTTGCCTCCACGGGGGATAAAAACCAGTTCTTTGGAAGCCAAAAACTCTTACTTATTACAGCAATTTTTGTGGCCAAAGGGCCACAAAACATAAACAGATACCACAGTATATCTGCAGTATTAAAATTTCTGGGAGAAGAGGGAGGAAAAGAATGTCTAAAAAGGTGCCTTAGGGAGGCAATAACGGAAAAAAATTTTTGATAAACATTGGTCTTAAGCAAAAACAGTAATTGCATATTATGGAGTTTATAACATATGCAGAAATAAAATGTATGACAAGACTAACACAAAAGATAGGAAAGGGGGAGAATGAAGTTTGTAAGGTTCTTACCCTGTATGTGAAGTGGTATAACAGTTTGCAAGTAGAATGCAATAAGTTTTAAAAAGTTATATTTTATAAACCCTAGGGTAATCACTATATTTTAAAATGGGTATAACTAATAAGCCAATATTGGAGACAAAATGGAATCATAAAATACACTCATTTCAAAAGAAGACACGAAAAGAAGAAAAACAGGAACAAAGAACACAGAAAGAGAAAGAAAACAAATAGTAACATGGTAGATTTAAAATAAAAACACATTAATGATAACATTAAATGTAAATGTACAAAATCCCACTTCAAATATAAAGGCATATAAAGAATAAAGGTAAAGAAATGGAAAAAGATATGCAAACAGGAACCAAAAGAAAGCTGGGACAAAGTAGACTTCAGAACAAAAACATTACCAGGGATAAAGAGAGACATGAAATAATGATAAAATGCACAATTCATTAAGAAGACCTAAAAATCCTAAATGTACATGTTAAAATGCATATAAAAAATCCTAAATGTACATGTTAAAATGCATATATCAGCTGCATACATCAAAATACATACCAAAAAAAAGAGTAAAACTGAAAAGACAAATCCTCACATGTAAGTCAGAGATTTCAACACCTCTCAATAACAGAGAGGTGTGGACAGAAAATCTGTAAGGACACAGAAGGTACTGAAAACCAACGGAATCTAACGGGCATTCACAGAACATTCCACCAAAACAGCAAGAAACATGTTCTTTTCAATACACATTCACCAAGATAAACCATATTGTAAGTCATGAAGCAAAGCTAAGAAATTTTTTTCATTTAAATTATAAAAATTTGTTCCCTGACCACAATTAACTAGACATCAACAGCAGAAAGACATCTGGAAAAAAAAAATCCACAAATATTTGGCAAATAAACAATACCCTTTTAAGTAACCTGTGGGTCAACGAAGAAATCATAAAGAAAATTAGAAAATATTTCAGTTGAGTAAAGATGAAAACACAACATATCAAAAACTACAGGATTGCATTAAAGCAACCCTTAAAATTCAAAGCATTGAATATTTGTACTAAAATGAGAAAGTCTGAGTCAATAATCTAAGCTTGCACTTTAACTAGAAAAAGAAGAGCAAATTCAATCCAAAGCAAGCAGAAGGAAAGAAGACTAAAAGGGGAGCAGTAATCAATGAAACTGAAAACCAGAAAACAGTAGAGTCAATGAAACCAAAAGCTGATGGTTTGAAAGGATCAATAAAGTAGATAAACATTTAGTCAGACTGCTCAAGAAAATAAAAGGTAAAAAACAAACAATCAATGTTGGGAATGAAAGAAGGGGCAGCACCACAGTTCTTATTTTCCATCATGAGGTGACAGTGTCACGTGTCTTTTCATGGGGCTCCTCTTACCTTCTCTACCAGTCCCCACCACCCCCATCACCATCCCTGGAGAAGAGTGGAGAAGAGAGAAGGCAGGAGGAGAGAAGATGGAACAGCACAGACTGTCTAGCACTTTCATCTTGATTGTCTTGTCCAGCCTCTTTTAATTCTCACAATGGCCTTTCCAGGTGAGACAATGGAAACTCCCTGGATAAACAGACTTGTCCAAGGTCACAGGGCCAGTGAAGGGCAAAGCAAGAACTTGGTCTTTTGCCACCCGACCCCTCCGTGTCTAGTGCCCCTGGCAGGATAGCAGCAGGAGTGGTGCCTGGGGTGTACTGAGGTCTAATTCTCTGCCAACCTCTGTTTTCAGAAGATGACAAATATTATCTTATTTTTTCAGTCCTCAACAACTCTGAGGTAGTAGTTATTATCCTCAAACGACAGATGAAGAAACGTGTCCAAATTATTCACCCAAGGTCACACAGTTAGTTAAATGCAGAGGCAAGATTCAAATCTGAAGTGAGTCAACCTTGAGATTCCAGCTCTTAACCTCCACATCATACTGACTTCTAGGAGGAATTTAGAGGAGGAAAGGAAATGGATGGGCAGGGGACATGCTCAGGGCAAATTTGCTAAATTGGAGAAAGGCCACACAGAGCGATTCATCCACCCTCACCCCCTATCATGCTTTCATGCTTTTTTCTAGCTCTGAAGCCAGACCACCGCAGCATCCCATGTGAGGCAGTCAGCCATTCAGAGACATAAGATTTCTCTGATCACTTTCTTAACCCATGTAATCTATAGATCTTTCCCTCCTGGACCGATGCTTAAGGAGCCAATCTGACAAATTATACCCAACTGGGATACTTTGCCACTTCTTGCAGAAAAGTAACTGTATTCTAAGCTTTATGGAGACACAATAACTTCACCTCGTAAAGGAGGGGGTTGAATATTTTGAGGGGCTCTTCTATCTGCTCCTCATAAGCATTTGAACCCTCTGTTTACCTACAAAAGTGCTGCTGGCCAGAGAGACAGACAGGGAGGCTGAGCAGAAAGCCTAGACCTCTGGAAAAGGAAGGCACGGAGGTCAGAATGCATTAAGGTACAAAAAGGAAAAAGAACCAATTATGCCAGTTTAAGGGAAAGAGGGTCAAAAATTCAGATGCCTTCAGGAGCCAAGCAAGAACCATGAATGATTGAAGCAGGCCACGCATGACCAACCACAGCATCTCCAGTGGTAAACTAGAGGGTTCAGGCCATCTATCGGGAGCAGTGACTTCTCAGCTTCAGCAGCTAAGGGTGACAAGCAAGAAAATGGGACCCGAATGGCCAGAGCCTACAATTTCAGAAGAAAAGCCCAAAATTTGCATTTCTTCTAATTTTTCAATGTTGGCAATTAATTCAGCAAAATGCAAGCCAAACAAAAGACATTGGAGGACTGGCCAGCGTCCATGGGATATTAGCTGGTACCCTCTGTGGCAGCACAGAAGTCCCAGGACACAGGCCCACAGTGGGGACAGCTGGACAGGAATCTGGCTTCTGCTGTTTCCTAACTTGGAAAAGTCTCTCGACTTCTGTAAGCTTCATTTTTTTCCATTTAAAAGTATGTTAATGTGAAAACTAAATGAGCAAGGTATGAGCACACAGTAGGCATGTTATAAATGTTAACTATTGTTGATATTATTCTGAAAATCCATGCAATCGACTGTATTACAGTGAAGAGCTTCTGCTCCATCAAATGACACTATTGAGTGAAAGGACAGACCATAAAATGGGAAAAATATTTGCATACATGTATCCAAAAATAGACTTGTATCCAGAATACCTAAAAAAGTTCTATAGACCAATAGGAAGTAGGCAGGTGAAAATGAACAAAAGACTTCAAGGGAAACTTCATTAAAAAGGTACCCAAGGGACAAATAAACATGTAAGAAGATGCTCAGCTCCCTTAGTCATCAGATCCTCAAGGAAATGCAAATGAAACCACAATGCAACACCTCTGCATGTTCATGAGAATGGCAAAAATGACAGAGGGAAAATACCAAGTGTTGGCCAAATGTGGAGAGACCAGAACACTCACATGGTGCTGGTAGGATGGATGTAGGTAGAGCCACTCTGGAAAAAGTAGTGGACAGTATCTCCTACAGCCAAGTATGGGCATCCCCTATGATCCAACAACACTTCTAAGTGTATGCCCCTAGAAATGTCTGTATGTGCACTGAAGACACCTATAAGAACATTCACAGCAGCATGATTTATAAAAGCCCCAAACTGGAAACTACCCCAATGCCTATCAGCCATAAAATGGATAACTATGTTGCGATATGTTTGCCCGGTGGAATACTATACAGCAACAAGAATGGACAAATTATAACAGCACACAGCATGGATGAAGCTCACAGACATAATATTGAAAGAAGCCAGACATTAAAGAATGTTCTGCACTGTGATCTATTTCTATGAAGTTCAAAACAAAGTAGTTGTGCTTGAAGTCCAGAGAGTAGTTAGCCTCAGGGAAGGAGTGACTAGACGGGGGCGGGGGACACTTCTGGGGTGCTGATAGCGTTTGGCCTTGATCTGAGTCTGGTAGTATGGGTATGTTCAGTTTGCAAAAGTTCAGCAAGCTTTATATTTATTGTAGATACACTCTTCTGTATGTATATTCTACTTTGATTTTAAAATGGTTTTAAAAAGACGCCGCATGTCCTATAATTGGGCCCATAGATACCCTGGAGATCATCTTGCCCATTCAGTTGCCTTCAGACCCGACAGCGTTTAATCCACATCAGGCCTACTTACGACCCAGGCCCAGTGCGTCAGCAGACCTGAAAAGGGAGTTTCCACCTGAATGAAGCACAGAAGGCCAGGCTAACAAAAGGCAAGGCTTCCCAAACAAGGCAGCCAGCCCTGAAAGGCCAGATGGGCACTAGCAGGGCAGCCCAGGGCAGTGATGGAGGCCGAATGATGCCTGTGCCATCCGCCCACAGTCAGAGCAGAAGTAGCACAGGAGATGATTGCCGTGGGGCAGGCGTGCCAGCAGGGCGTGTTCCATGGGCGCCAGAGGGGGCAGCTTCTGCTCTCAACTACTGCCAAACCCACATCAGCTTGACAGGGTGGCAGGCTCAGTACCTTCCTTCCTGGGCTTACAAAAAGTTGTCCGGCTTTCCCAGCCCCTCAGGAGAAAGATTAAAGGCAGGCAGACTCAGGATCCCTTAACTGCATGGTGAGCTGATGCACAGATGTCGACGAGAAAGTTCTGAGCCCTTAATTAAAGTTCACAATGGTTGGCTTTCTGGAAGAGAAACTGGAAATGCCCAGCTACATAAGCCAGACAAGCCAGCAAAGGCACCTCCTTGGTGAAGCCATGAGCTGGGCCAGTGTGGGTTTGCCTTCTTAACCACCAGTGTCCCTTTCTTGCACTCTCAGCCCTTGGAAATAATGTGAGTGGACTACGGCTGATAAGGGGCCAGCAAGGGGAGAAGGTGGACATTCATCCAGCATGTACCACTTGCAAGCTCTGGGTTCAGTGCTTTACACACAGGATCTGCTAATGCTGGCAAAACCTTACAAGTTAAGTCAAAAATTAGTGTTAGAATTAAGGTTAGATTCGCATGTGCATAACAATTAAAGGAGACTAGTCTTTTCAGGTTTTTACAAGCAGTCTCTCTGATATAAATACCCAGTCAATTTACAGTTCAAGTTCCCTGTCAGAACGTTCTGTCCCAGCTCAGGGGTCTCCCCACCGCCGTCCCCTCTACCAGGTGGTGTCTAGGGGAGGAGAAAGTGTGTCATCCTTACAGTGGAGGAAGAGAGGGAGCTTCTGGCCCCGAGGCTGACCCTGGGAACTTCCTGGTCTAGACCGTGGAGCCCGGCACTGGGCTCTAGTGCTGGGTGGCTGAGCTGGGCCGGATTGGCCCCCAGTATTGTGTGGGCATCTGTTGTGTGTCCCGGCCCCGGCCTCTTCAGGTGGGCTGGTCCACAAGAAGCTCTGGATCTTCACACCCTGTCTGTGGGCTGCAGGCCTTGGGGGCGCAATTTCACATTCAGGTACTGAGCCACGTCCCTTGGCCATTCTTAAGCAGCTGCCTGGCAGCCCCATGTCACTCTAGCATCATGCTGGATGCTGGGTTTCTCTAAAGGACTTGTTATTTCCTAAGGCTGCACTCTATAAGAGGCTCAAACCCTTGGAACCAGGGTTCACCCCCAAAATATCTAGGTTTTTCCATTCCCCTTCCTTCCACCTTCCACTCCTACTCCAGAAAAGTTTGACCCCAAGGTGGGGAGGGCCAGAATAATGACATCTCACCCCCTACCCTCTACACCGTTCTGTTTCTCTCCTTATGACAACCTGCCCTCAGTGGAAAAGCTTATTTGTCCTTCCCGGCTAATGGGAATTTCCCATGTCTTATCTCCTCTAGCCCCCTCCCCACCCCAACTCCTAGGGAGTATTTGCCACCCACCCCCGCCTCCGCTTGGCTTCCTGGGTGGGAGGCACAAAGGTTGTTGGAAAAGAAACCCAGGAAGAGAGTCCATATCAAAAGGGATTTCAAGCATTCTCTATGCAGGTGGTTTATATTCATTAAAGAATTGTGCTAATCAGCTTCTTCTCTCAGGACCTGAAGCACATGCCCCTTCTCTCCAGTAAATACAGACATGACTGTGAGAAAGGACACTGGACTTTTTGCTATGCCAGCTCCAAGCTCTGACTTCTGATCACCGGCCTGGCAATCCAGGACCTGAACCCATCTCTGTGGGTACGTCCCCTGATGGGGAATGGCTGAGCTGGCACCCCTCTGCCAAAGCCCACAGTAGAGCCCAGCCTGCCTCTCCCTGACGGGCATAGGCCAGCAGAGAAAGATCAACAAAGAAGGCAAGGGGTTCTCTGAGTTCTCACCCTCCAGAGAGACCAAGAGAAGGCCTCCTTCTGAAAAGAAAATTTTGCTAAACATGGGGGAAATTCAGAAAGTAGAGTGAAGAAAGGGCTAGACTCAGGACGTTGGGGCTGAGAACATCGAGCCCAGCTCAAGTCCTGGCATCAGGAGACAGCACAGACATCAGCTGATGGAACAGGCGCTGTTCAGAAGTTCCAGAGGGAAAAAAAACAGATGGAATCACAGAATCCTACCTCTGTGACACGCTCTTGTGACACTTCTGTCAAGCGTTCTCCCTCTGACCTCCCAAGTCCTCTACTTAAAAAGGTTTCCAAATAAAGAACTGTGTACAAAACAAAGGAAGCTGCTGGGCCAGGTGACGGGATACAGGGTCAGGACCCGCAGCCAGAGTTGGCTGAGCTGACGCAGAAGCTCACAGGCCCGCAGACAGCAGATGTGTTCACAGGAACAAGCGGGACAGAAGACCAGGGATGATGGAGACGCCGAGTCCAAGGTCAGCTAGACAGGCAGACCAGAAGTCAGAACCTGGAAAGTGAGTTAGAGCAGGAAAGACAAGGCAGGAAGAAACTAAGCTCCAGAAGTCAGAGTACTGGCAGGATCTTCTTCAGAACCCAGCAGAGACACTAAAAGCAAGTTTTGAACCTGGGTCTTTCCACCCTTTTGCACACTGCCTTCAGCAGGTGGGTGGACTTTGGTTAACAGCCATGCCCTCCAGGCCAGAAAAAGAGACAGATCTCAAAATAAAAGGGCCCTATTTCTGAGTGTCCACTTCATTCCAGGTACTCCAGGGAATGCTCTGCATGCCTTATCTCTTACCATCCTCACAAGAATCCCATGAGAGGACACAGACCTTGGCCAACAAATAGAGTCCTTGTATGAGTGAAAAGGTTCCTTCCTTGGGGAATACACAGACCCACATCAGGGCATAAGGCTAAGGAGCAGGGCATGGTGTGGATTTCAGCCTCCACTCACCCTCTCAGACAAGCAAAACCTTTACAAATCTGCGTGGCAGTTCTGGAAGTCGGCATTACACCCCCATTTAATCAGTGAGGAAATGGGAGCTTTAAAGATTAAATATCTCACCCATGTTGATGAAGTCATTAGGTTGCAGAACCAATATTGAAACTAATCTGTTGAGGTCCAAAGCCCCTGCTCTTAACTCCCAGGCCACCCCACAATGTGAGAGGAGTGCCTTTCAGGAAGGCCTTACAAGATTTAACAGCAATGGCTACAGATTCCCAGGGACCCTAAAAGACTCAAGAAGCCTCACTCCCAGTAATGCGACTCCCCTCCAGTTGGTGGGATGGAACCATAGAAAAGCAAAATGATTCACAGTCTTCCAGCTTGTTGGTTTCCAGTCTCACGATTCCACCACCTACAGAACCCTTGCCCAGGGTAGCTAAGAAGAGTCTCAAGTTGAACATGTCCACGGTGGAACTCTTGATTTCTCTGCCACATTTTGTCCTCCCCAGTCTTCCACATTTCAGTATGCAGAACCACAGTCCAGGTGCTCAGGACCAAAATATGGAAGGAATGATCGCTGACGCTGTTTATTACATCAAACAGCCAATCCATAGCAAATCCTGTAGACTCTACCGTCAAAAATAAACCAACCCAAAGGTATCTCACCACCTCCACCACACACACACACTCTCGCCCCGCTGCTGTCCTCTGCCTCCTGGGACACACCCACCGAGGCCCCTGCAATTTGTTACATAGAAGCCAGAAGAATCCTTTTAAAAACCTCTCAGATTTGTTACTCCTCTGCTCAAGATAACTTCGTGACTTTGTATCATGGACAATAAAAGCCAAAACTGTTTTCATGACCTATGAGGTACTATTTGGCCTGGCCACGTCTTCCTCACCCACGGAAACTAGTCCAGCTGCATTTCCCCCTGCCATCCCCCTCCTCGGCTTTGCTCCAGCTCACTGGCCCCTTACCGTTGCTCAAGCGCACAACATCTGCCTGGCCTCAGGGCCTTTGCTCTGGCTATGCCCTCTGCCTGGAGCACCCGTTCCTCCGACCTCCTCACACTCACATCCTCACTTCCCTCAGTCTCGGCTCCAACACCGCCTCCTCAGAAGGGCCTTCTATGATCACCCCATCCCAAACGTCACCAGACTTCTCAGCTTGCTTCGTTTTTCTTTGTAACACTCTCTCCTCCATTTATTTGTGTTTTTGTCCATCTCCGCAGCTACAGTGTCAGCTTCGTGAGAGCAGAGACTTCTCTGCCTTGTTCACTGTTGCTCCCCCAGCACCTAGAATGTGCCTGGCACATAGCAGCCATTTAATAAGCATTTGCTTACTGGGTGACTAAATCCTCACAATGACCCCATAAGGTGGTTCTTAGGCCTAGCCTTCTTCTATGCATGAGATGAACACAGCTCAGAGAAAGTGAGTAACATGTATAAGGTCACACAGCTAACAAGAGAAGAATCAGGACTCCAAATCAGGGCTGCCTGATTCCAAGCCTATTCTTTAAGTATGATATGTATTTCTTAGGTAACTGAGTAGATAAGAACACGGGCTTGAGCCTTCCAGTTTGAAAAGTGTTCTGACCCATTTTCTATGTCAATAAAAAACTGAAAGATAACCTGAGGATCAACTAAAACAGAATCCTCCACTCAGTGGTTCATGAAACCCTATGACCCCGGGGCACTTTCACACCAGAAAAGGCAGTGACGGCATCTGCTCTGATTTCTATTTGCAAAAAAGTAATACAGAAAGTGATTATTTAGACATTTTCTGTTTATTAATGAGCAGCATGAGAGCTTCCAAGTACACATCAGATGGTGATTGCAGACACATGCTCACCCAAGTTTCCCAATCATTTATCACCTAGCTGTTTTGGCCAGTTTACACTGTTTCCATGTTCGTTCTTAAATATTGCTTATTTTCTATCCACAACCAATCTTTAAATAAAGATGGAAACATAAGAAATACTGATGGTGAAATAAAACATGTTAATGCAGAGCATAAAAATGGCAAAGATTTCAATGAATTTGCCTCTAAATGATATTCACACATATTCATAGGTTACGTGTAGCTGCTCAAAATTGACATGTGACATGAAGATATTCTCACTACTAAAAATCAATGTTAAGGGGGATGATTATTATATCCAATTGTATCCAATTGGCTTTTCATTTATTGGGAGCTAAAGACAACTCCAACAACCACATGTAATCTACAGAGAAGTCCTTGCACGTGTAACCTAAAATTTTCTCTTTCAGCTTATCACTTGGCAATGAAGGGTAAATAGTAGATAATAAACCAGTTACATTTTTAACTCAAAGTGCAAACATACCAAATTTCAGGCATAAAGGTGGGGATATGCACCAATACCCAAACCAAAGATGACATACTCTGCTATTTAAAAAGATATCTTTGGAACATGATTTTTTTCTTGCACAATTTAATGTGGTAAAATAAACAACAGGTGCCCCCCTTGTGGAAAAAGGAAAAGGATAAATTTGTCTTTATGTATAATGAATATTACAAAAGATTGCATGTAATGACTTTTATAATGCAAGATACATTCATATTTATGTAAAATAAAACATTTTTACTTATAATCATTTCTTTATCATATTGTATAATATTGACTTAAAAACAAATTCCTAAGGGAGTTTAGGGGATTAAACACGTGCTGCTGTGAAGGTGGTTTGTGTGGAGCTGCAGACCCACTCTTGACCCAGCTCCATCCTGGTCTGTGCCCCAAAAGGGTGACCTTAGTGGAATGTGTCAACCAGGCCCCCTGGATCTCTGGCTCCTGGGTTGGCCAATGGGAGGCACCATCGGGACATCAAAAACAGGGAGTAAAGACAGTGGAGCCTTGATTTCCCCCAAATGACTGTCCGCAAAGCCCTGGGCGGGCAGTGATGTCTCTGCTCCCATCGGAGGCCTCTCCCCCACGCTGGCTTCGGCCCCAGCTCTCTCTGGGTTCTTCTCTTGCCCCTTTGCGCCTGGAAGTGCTAACCACTCCCACTGTTGCTGATCCTGGGTACTTCCCCATCCCTTGTGAATCGTCCTTAATCCTCAGTTACCCATTTGAGTGTGTCACCTCTTTTCTAAATGATACAAAGTTCAAAAAGTCCAAAAAGTGGGTGAGGGGAGTTAGAAGTTACTGATATGTTACAAACCTCTCATTTTGCAGATTAAGGCCCTGAGGCTGAGGACATGACCAGACCTGTCCAAAATCACCACCAAAAACAAGGCAGAGTCACAGTTAGAGACCATACATCAAAAGACTGTTAGAAGAGCTGGATGACTTAATATATATGAATTGCTTGAAACAGCACTTGGCGCATAGTAACTACTCAGCAAGGTTAGCTAACAGCACCATCAGCAACATAGTGCCAGTTTCCAATCCCGCTGAGATAAAAAGGGGATATGGACTTAAAAACACACACTCCCTCTGGCATGAACATTCTGAAATTAATCCTATCCCATAGGTGGAAAAACCTAAGCACAAGAAGGTTCTATGCAGGACAGGGTCACTCCCGCCTTCAGTATGAATGAGGAAAAGGCACAAATGGGGTGTTACAGCCCACCCGCCGGCCAGCTGCCCCATGCAGTAAACAACCTGCATGGCTGTCACAGAATGGCTCTGCTTCAAGGTCCCCCAGCAAGTAGGTGTCCATGTTAAATGAAAATGACCTTCATCTCATTACGTTGTTACAAATATCCACTGAGACAGCATATGAAAGTGCTTTAAAAATTCTAAAGCAGGGGATTCTGGCGCAATTACTGCGGCTTCCTTACTCCACATTGTTCCAAAAAGAAAAGAGGCTGGGGATTAGAATAAGAAGAGGTTGAAGAACTATTTTGACTTCGCTATTCCATAATGTGTGTGGGTGGCAGAAAAAAATAAACCTTTTCTCCCGTATGACGAAAACATTGTTCTTCAGTGTTTTTCAATATTCCCAAGGGGAAAGAACGGCTTATACAATGATGTGCAACCATCATGCCAAGGAGCCGGTTCTATTTTATGCTGTGAGGGTGCTAAAGACACATCCTGATACAAAATACAGCTTTCGCTGAAAGGTCAAGGGCACTGCTGGTGTTGATGTATTTGAAGAATCCCTGATGATCTGGTGGAAGCTCTAGGGATGCTGAGTTAGAGCCCAGCCCTCAAAAGCTTTGTCTGCTTTTCCCCAAGACATAGGCCAGGCATCCAGAGCTTCTGCAACACACACTCCTCCCTCAGTATCCATCCAGGTGAAATCTCAGCTGGGCTGTGGTTGATTTTCTTTCAAACTTAAAGTGCATTTCTCACCTTAGAAATAACTGTTCTGTCCCTGGACGTTGCACCTCTTCTCGATGACTTCCTTTTCCCCAACTTACTCCCCTCTCATCCACCAAGGAAGGGAAGCAAAAGAGCATTTATTGAGCACCTACACTGCCTTTTACATACACAGATGGTTTGATCCCTACCCTATGAGTTAGCAATTATTCCCCTAATTTGCAGATAAGGAAAACAAGCCTCAATGAAGTGAAATCCCATGGCCAAGGCCCACATCTAGTTAGCTGGCCATCTGCATTTCCAAAATTAGCCAGTCTTGAGAGTCTTTGATCCCTTCCACTGCCTCAAGTCTTTTGCCAATTCCAAACCCTCTCTTTCCACTGCTAAATGTACCCGCCTCTTCTACTACTAGACTATGATTAGTAGATAAGAGAATAGGGATAACCATGCACAAAGAGAAGGAGAGAGAGGAAAAATGAACTGTTGTTCCTATAAAACAGGAACAATCTCCATTGCCTCATCTTGACCCAGAAGATCACCCTGTGCCCATATGAGTCATGTTAAAAATCATGGAAGAGTAAAAATGCAAAACTTCCAAATTGTTTTTCCAACTATTAAGATGCATTATCCTGAGCACCATAAATCTCTTCTTTAGGGGTTTGTCAAAACACTTGTCTCCCTCTAATCTCTCCATGGCATACCTTCTTTGGCTCAGAGAATGCACACTCCCTTAGCTCAGAAACGTCTCCCATCCAGTGCCCTGCCCGGGACCTACTACGCAGCCTCTGGTGTCGGGCAGGAAATGACAGCAATGAGTTGAGAAGCATGGGCTCAGCACTTGGACAAAAAAGCAGTTTTAAAAGCTGTCAAAATTAACACCATTTAATCCTGCCCACACATGACCTGAGTGAGGGGGAAAAAGGCTTTGGCACACCAAGGCGACATGGGAGACAGTCAAAAAGTCCTCCCCCGAGCCTACCCCATCTCTCCTTCCTCAGACCCCATACCTGCAATGAGCTCTGTTGACGGATATATGCCTTCTTCCCTCACCTGTGACATTCTAGAACGTGTCTCCTCTGCATTATACTGCTGCTTTATTATAAGATTCAGCAATACTGAAAGTCTGCGCAGCACCGTGTAGTATATAAAGTGCCTTCACACAAGCTATTACATGCAATCCTCCCAACCAACCACTCTTGGGAAAAGTAAGTGACGGTCACGGAGTTAAAGTGCTGGTCCAAAGCCACAGAGCTATGTGGGGATGCTGGGACTGATGCCACATGTCTGCCTCCACTGCAGGAGCTCTTCCAAACCTACTGCTCTCTTGCTATCTAAGCGGACATGTCTTGTCTCCCCAGCCTTACTGCAACACTCCAAGAGCTTATACACTTTTTGTTCCCACCTGGGCACCGCACAGGCTCTGCCCTTTCCTGGCACGTGATGAATCCTGGTGGAGCACCACTGTGTGTCAGGAAACAGTAAGAAGGAGAAAGAAAGCTTCAGGTGAGTCACGAGGAAGCCATTTAGGAAGGACGCCATTCAGGGCAGCACCAGTCTCTGCGGCTGGGCTCCTGATTCCCTGGCAGACTCCACACATGTGTAGCCTTTGCCCCCAGGAGCTTTTCCCAACATCTTTTAACTTCAGGACTGGAGGGTGAGGAACTCCTTTGGGCTTTGATGCAATCTTGGTTGCAGTGCCTTCTTCTTGTTGGTACACAAATGTAGAATTCTAGCCGAACTTTCAGTCTAAGTCCAAGGTTCTGTGAATTCAGATCCTCGGCATGGATCCCCAGGTATGTGAGCTCAGAAGAACGCCATCGGCTGGAGGACTGTTCCACAGGCTGCAGAGAGGAGCTCCTGAACGTGGCAAGAGCCAGAGAACTCAGCTTCCAGATCTCAGGGAAAAGTCACGAATCCCTTAACCAAACATTCCCCTAAGTCCTTGCAGAACCCCAAACACATGAAAGCAAATGTGTGAAGGATAAATGTCTGTTGAAAATATATACAAAAGGACCAAGGGGAGAAAAAGGAAATGAGCTTAAAAATAATCAGATGTGTAAACTGACATGAGCTTGGGAGGAAACAAAAAGGCCCTTGGAAATAGAAATACCATTCGGCCCAGGAATTCCACTCCTAGGAATTTACCCTAAGAATGCAGCAGCCCAGTTTGAAAGAAACATATGCACCCCTATGTTTATCGCAGCACTATTTACAATAGCCAAGAAATGGAAGCAACCTATGTGTCCATCAGTAGATGAATGGATAAAGAAGAGGTGGTACATATACACAATGGAATATTATTCAGCCATAAGAAGAAAACAAATCCTACCATTTGCAACAACATGGATGGAGCTAGAGGGTATTATGCTCAGTGAAAGAAGCCAGGATGGGAAAGAACAAGTATCAAATGATTTCACTCATATGTGGAGCATAAGAGCAAAGAAAAAAACTGAAAGAACAAAACAGCAGCAGACTCACAGAACCCAAGAATGGACTCACAGTTACCAAGGGGAAAGGGACTGGGGAGGATGGGTGGGAAGGGAGGGAGAAGGGGAATAAGGGGCATTACGAGTAGCACACATAATGCAGCTGGGGGGGTTTATAGCCTCTTACTATGCTGATGGACAGTGACTGTAGTGGGGTATGTGGGGGGACTTCATAATAGGGGGTCTATTAACTATAATAATGTTGTTCAAGTGATTGTACATTAACGATACCAAAATTAAAAATTAAAAAATAAAATAAAGTTAAAAAAAAAAGGCCCTTAGAGTTAAGGAGTTCACAGGGGCCAGTTAGCTTGAGTCTAGTGCACTGGCATCAACTGAGAATTCTCAACACAGGAATGGTCTCTAGGGGAGGTAGTGAGGCCCTAGGCAGCAAGAATGTGTGGAGCCTCGGTGAGGTTCCAGAAGGAAGTAAAGGTTCAGTCCTTTGTCCTCCCCATGCTGAGGATGCAGAGAAGACAAGGTCTTAGGGACAAAGGCAACAAGAAAGAGGAAAAGAGAAGAGGACAACGTCCCCATGTGAACTTTTATCTTCTCAAAACCTGGCAAGTGCCTGCATGGACTGAAGAGGCCAATATAGGGCTTATAAAAGTGGCCCCCAAGTCATCCAAAGTCTCTTTCCCAACAACGCTTTCTTCTTATTTCAGGGCAAAAGCAACATGGCAAACATATGGATTTGATTGTATCTCCCCACCCTCATCTTCCTTTCCTCGTGCCAGAAAAAGAGCAAACAGATCTCAAAATGAAGAGGGGGAAGAAAAAAAAAAGAACAGCCAGGGACCAAAATGCATGGCATGGTTTTAAGCAAACGTGGAACATGGTAGGCAAACAATCTTAGCTGACCAACACATCCAAGAAGCAGTGGCATCCAGCCCTGTTGTTGACACTGAAAACCAGGAGGGTAACTGCGATTAGGTGGGAGCAGGCATGTGGTTAGCCAGAGGGGACTAGGAAGAAATGGCCCCCAAATGTCTGACACTTAGATGGGTAAGGCGAGGCATTATTTTCCTCCAGTTTCAAGACCAGTGTGTAGTGGTGAGTCCACCTCTGTCCTCAGACATTACCAAAGGGTTGGTGTCCAGTTGTTCTTCATCTACACTGGAGATGGAATAAAACAATTAGAGCTGGAGGAACGCAATTTAGACATCAAAAGTCATGGCCAGTTGTAATGCACTCTTAGAGCATATTAGTCATGTGCCCATAAATCAATCTATTTATAAAAATTTATTGAGTGCCGACTTCCGGGAAGATGGCGGTGTGAGCAGGGCGGCAGAAATCTCCTCCCAACACTATATTTATCTACGAAAACACAGAAAATACATCTATTCCTAAAAGAGAGACGAGAATACACAGGAAAGCGCACAGCGTGCAGCTACACCCGAGAGGACTCGGCACCCCAAGAGGCGGAGCGATAAAGGGCCCTGCGGAGCGGCACAGTCACAGCTGTGGAATAGTGGGGCAATAGCGCCACCTAGAGCATTCCCACAGAATCTACGTCCGGTGGGCATTTTTTTTGTTTTGTTTTGTTTTGTTTTTGTTTTTGTTTTTTCTTTTCTTTCTTTATTTTCTCTTTTTTTTTCTTCTCTTTTTAAAGTCTTAAAGAGCCCAGCTGACATACGTGGCAACTATCAGTGACCAAATTATACAGCCATGAAAAGACAGAGGAATATGGTTCAGACCAAAATCAACCAGACAACCCCAGAGAGGGAGTCTGAAGGGATGGAAATGCACAGCCTCCCTGAAAAAGAATTTAGAATAAAAGTCATAACCATGCTGATGGACCTACAGAGAAATGTGCAAGAGCTGAGGGAGGAAGTGAGGGAACTGAGGAAAGACAATACAGAAATCAGACAAGCGATCGACGGGCTTAACAGCAGAATGGATGAGATGCGAGAGACTGTTAATGGAATAGAAAACAGAGAACAGGAGTACAAGAACGCTGAGGCAGAAAGAGATGAAGTTTCTAGGAATGAAAGAATATTAAAGGAGAGAACTGTGCTTGACAAGTAAACGGAACAATATTCGCATTATAGGGTACCTGAGGAAGAAGAGAGAGAGAAAAAGAGGATAGAAAGTGTCTTTGAAGAAATAATTGCTGAAAACTTTCCCTCGCTGGGGAAGGAAGTAGTCTCGCAGTCCACCGAAGCTCATAGATCTCCCAACACAAGGGACCCAAGGAAGACAACACCAAGACACATAATAATTAAGATGGCACAGATCAAAAGATAAAGACAGAGTATTAAAGGCAGCTAGAGAGAGAAAAAAGATCACCTACAAAGGAAAACCCATCAGACTATCATCAGACTTCTCAACAGAAACTTTACAGGCCAGAAGAGAATGGCATGATATATTTAACGTAATGAAACAGAAGGGCCTCAGACCAAGAATATTGTTTCCAGCACGATTATCATTTAAATATGATGGACGGATTAAACAATTCCCAGACAAGTGAAAGCTGAGGGAATTTGCCTCCCATAAACCACCTCTACAGGATATCTTAAAGGGACTGCTCTAGATGGAAGCACTCCTAAGGCTAAAAAGAGGTCACCAGAGAAAATAAAATCATAGC